>JBDJHY010311952.1:0-29739 GCA_039654485.1 Withania somnifera | reverse complement strand
GATATTGTAATACCCCATACATTTAGCATGGTATCAAACCTAGCCTAAATATTAGTTGAACATTTCAAGTTTTACCAATGTCATGTCACCTGTGACAGTAGGCATGACAAATCGTCACTACCTCGATGGATTGTCATCCAGAAGGTCAGTATAAAACAGTACTTATTAGCGAATAAGGCCAGTAATACCTAAGTCAACTGACCGTCATGTTCTTGATAGACTACCAACTTGGCCATCAGGCCTAAACATAAGGCTATTAATGAAGGGTCTTCAGTGATAGAGCAGGTGACGGACACCGTCGGCCAATCGTTTAAAAACTCTAGTTCATTTAAAACGGTACAAAATGATAATTTCTTAGATTTATAAACCCAAAATTACGTTGTTTTATCTATTATAATGGAAGTTAAATGGGTTAGTCTACCATTTTCTCCCTCATTCACACGTTCACTCCTTGGACTTAGACAAAATTTTCTCGGGCTCACAGGTAGGATTCTTCCTTCAAGTTACACGGTCTCCCATCAAGTTTTCAGTCTAGAAACTTCAGTTATCAAGTATTTATGACTTCTATAGAGGTATCATTTCATTGTTATATCTAAAATTTTAGAATTTTAGTATAATTTTTATGATTAAAATTCTAAGGTTCTTACCCAATTATGTTTTTTGATTTAAATTCAAGTTCTCATGATGTTATTATGCATATGGATCAGTTTAAATTAAGTTATAGATTATCTTGTCACCTATGCATGATTCCCCTAATTTATTTTATTATTACAGTATTTCATTCAAAGTATATACGATATTACAGTTTTTAGGCTATTTTACCATAACTCAGTATAATATGATCTCTTGATCACAGACTCAAAAAATTTTAAAATCATAACTACAATAATTTTAAGAATTTAGATAAAATAATATTTTACTAGTTCATGCACAATTTTTATGATTTAATATGGCATCAATCAGGCCATCAGTGATCATAACCAATTTTCGTGTCTTGAGCACACGATATTTAGTTTTGAGAGTAGTATCTAACACCAAGTTGATCGGATTCTAGATAATCCTAATCTCAAAACTACATTTCTTCTATATAGTTATTTAGCCTACTATGACTTAGTTAATGAATCCACATCAGACAAGTTTTATACCTTTGATTGGGTATAAGGATCCCTCCCAACTGGAGTTGTCCGTTGGACTTCATGTGCTCATATAATTTATGTCGATTAAAAAAATCTTCCAAAATATATACATAATTGTTCATTAGAAAAACTCCAATAGCGGGATGCCGTATTTTCAATCTAGGAAGAAGTATATAGAGCTAATTAAGATAACATTATTTCTAATGGTGTGAATATGTCGATGAACTCCTGCTATAAATTTTGATAAGTGCATGTAAATCACAAAATTAAAATAAAAAACTTGAAAAGATATATATATTTCAACAAAACATGCAAATATAGCACAATCACTATACATTTGTCTTCACTCCAAGAATTCCAAAAGAGGATAATATTTTCATAATTAAAACTTCTTCCGTAGAAGAAGAAATGAAAATAAAACTATAATAACATGCAACTCGCACTCAATAATTAAATATTCTGCTTTACTCAGCCAAGTCCTCACAATTTATAGATGTTTTCTTAAGTTGGAACTTTAAAATATTAATCTCGAAGTTTCTAAAATTAGAAAAAAGTAATGAAGAAAAATACAACTTGGCCTCATTGGGTTGTGAAGTATCATATCCTGTGTTCCATTTGTAATTAAAAAAAACCTAAAGGACAAATCTAAAAGATGTTACGATCCGATTTCTCAGGTCATGAGGACACCTGCAATGCCTCATAAATGAATCCCCCAACAATATATAAAAGCGGAAACAATAATGAAAATGAAGAATATATAAAAATAGAGAAGGGATAAGCGGAATTCTCATACAATAAAGAAAATCCCCAAAACCTAGTAAATTGGTACAATAAGCCACTAAGACAAAGTACAAAAGAGAATACGATAATTTCAAATACGAATACAACTGTCTCAAGAAATAAAAATGACAAGTCATATAGATAATGAAGAGATAATGCTCATCTACCTCGAAGCTAAAAAATAACGCTTGAAATAGCGATTAACACCGAAAGCTCATACTAATATCTGCACCAGAAAGATGCAGAAGTGTAGTATGAGTATAAAAATCTGAAGCAATTGAATACCTAGTAGGCATCATCGGCTAACTAGGCCCATATGAGAAATAAAAGAAGTAGATAATAGATAAAAAAGAATATAGGTCATATAAAATAAGGAAACATGAATACTCACCAGCAATTCTAGTTACGAATCAAGTAGAAACAGAAACAATAGTAATAGGAGAACTCAAATAAAATAGTAAAGTAATACTTGAGTCCTTGCAATAGATAAAATAATAAAAAAATAAAAAGAGTGGTGTACCAGTAACCTGACTAAAAAAATGAGGCAAAACATATAATCAAATGAAGCTGACTAGGTAGGTCAGACCAAAATAAATACCAAATGATCACCATAAGTGAATGTAGCAGGAAATAACTAGTACTAAATAAAAATAAAATCTTATCAAGTCCCCATAAAATAAGAAAGATAAAATTACGTAAAGCTCACCGGCTCCCCCCACCCCTCTTACCGCCACAAAAACCAAAAGGTATATCCAAGAAACAAATACAGAAAGTAACACAGACATGATGTAATAATACCAAGTGTCTCAGTAATACTGTATGCGCCCCCCTTTAGGATTTATGGCTCGCGAAGGCGGAACCCATGGGAGTCCTAGACAAATACCCTCCGCTGGCTGCAGTCTGAATCGACAGGCCCCATGGAGTCCTTCAACGCATACTATCTCATAAATCTCATAACTGATATCTGAAGGGTATCAATGCATGTGCTTGGACGTTACCAAGTCTAAAACCAGTCAAAACTCAATATCCGTTACCAAATAGATCTTGGTCTAAATCAAGTAATGGCTAATACACAACATCTGAGATAGGGGCTAAGTTATAAGTTCTAGAAAGGTCATATTACCTGGAGCTAGATTTTAAGACCTAAAATAAAATAAGTTAAAAAATATAAGAACTGGGTGCCCAGTTAACATTCGGGTCTAAAAAAATTAAGAAATGTTAGCTTTTATCAATAAATATCCCTTTTTATAAACCAATTTCATATCAGTTTTAGCCAGTAGCGTCAAATCTCTGTGATCAACTTTCAATTATAAAAATCTCATAGTAGTGCCAGTCATCAATATTTAAAAATGGGTCGTAAAGGTCATGCTAGATTTCAAAATCACGATATTGGGCCCTTGGCCATAAAATAGTAAAAACACCAATGCTTAAAAATTCATATTTCATGATGATGATATACACAGTCACAACTAATAGATCACAGATGATCTTGCTGTCCCTGCACATTCTCGGATAATTACTACAACACATAATAACCAGTCATCGGTGTCTGAAACTCACACACATTCCAATAATCCCACCATCTATGTTCCATAATCAATAACAACCACTCAAGGTCACAGTGGGATCAACAATCATAATACAGTATTGAAACGAAACTCAAAAACCAAACTAAAGAAGCGAACAAGGTCAAGGGTATCAATTTTATAATTTCCAACCCAAAGATGCTACTAGTACTATTATTTCAAATATAAGCCTAATCTCATATCGGTAAGCCATAGCCCACCTGACTTCAGAAGCACATGCTCGAAAATACTAGATGAAATAGCTCGATCAGCTCCAATGACTCTGAAAATGGTCCAATGATCGCGGAACTAGCAGAATAATTATCTATGCATTAATAGGATTCAAACAACATCCATAAATCTACATTTATAACTGGGGCCAAAATCTGAGTCAAAATCGGCCTACAGCATGGTAACTCAAAACTCTGAATAAAAGATATCAAAATATTTTCTACATTATAAGGAACTCATACCCAAAATTTAGATTTAATATGAGCAAACAACGAGTTAAAATCAATGAATTAAAGTGAAAAAACAACTTGGTGAAATTTGTAAATTTTTGGATGAAATTTGATGAAATTAAAGTGAAAACTTGCCAATAATTAAAGAAAAGTAGAAGAAATATAGTTTCCAACATTACTCAAGGTCACAAGCAAAACACCAAGGTTTAGCAATAGAGGATTTGAGTTTGGAAGTGAGAAAGATGGAGAAAAATAAATCTTTGAACTTATAAACCGCTAGGAGAAAGCCCAGTGCCAATGCGGCCCCTTGACCACGAACATGCTCCGAGACTAATCGCAGTGACCTCCCACTAAAACTAAGGGAAAATGGTTGTCCATTCCCTAGATTCTTCTTCGTGAATGCATCAAGATGGCTGCGATCACGAAGGCCAACCCGGATGGGTCTCGATGAATGCACAGAAGGCCTGCTGACTGCACCAGAAACAACTGATGCACCAAAAATCATCCCGCAATCAACTTACAAAATAAGGCTCGAAATGAATTTGGAATTCTATGAGCACAAACCAAAAGTACTACCTGCATGATGACATTCTGGACTCAACGATGCATACAAATTTTTGATTCGGGATTATTTTGATGAAATATTAACTAAATTCAACCCTCGGCCTAAATTTTCATAATTTAACCGAGTACTCAAAATGAGTCATGCTGGCTTGGGACCTAAACAAACAACTTACTAACCCAAACTCAACATTCTAAAGCTAATGACATAGTCAAAATTTCAATTTGAGACTCAGATCATCAAAAGTTGAATAGAGTCAAACCTTTGAACTCCAAATTTCTTAAAGCATAAAAAACCAAATAAAATTACAACTAAGGCCTCCAAACATGATCCAAGAGTCCATCTAGACAAAAATCCACGTTACGGAGCTAATGTGACTGTCGAATTTGATTTTGAGTTTGTTTTAAGAAAATATTCACTAAAGTCAATAATTTCAATAGTTAAAGCTCTAAAATATGAAAACAGGCATAACAACTAAATGAACGACATGAAAACTGAACAACTGGTCCTGAAAAGTCATAAATGATTTAGGATCGCTACAGGAATGCTCTAAAATGCAAAACAAGTGTGTAAAAGTAAAAATGACCGAAGGGATCATTACAACATCCAATAATAAAAGGACTTTCATCCTCAAAAGTAAAAGAAGGAGGAGAAAAGGCATCGAACTCTGAAATAGGATGATACGGATTAGACATGACCTGCTTGGTACCTCAAAGGCTCTCAAGCTAGGGATATACTTCTAAGGAACCTCGATTGTGAGAAATCCAAAAATCCATAGATTATTACATACCACCAAACTAGAGTGGTCACAAGTCCTCACACAAATGCTAAAAACCACTACTAAAGTTGAACAATACCCGAAACTCATCTGGAAAACAACACCTCTGTACCAGTCGAAGAAGAAAAAGAAACTTGAAAGGATGCCAACAACATTCAGCAAATATAACTAATGCACATGCCATATAAACAGAGCCCAAATAAAAAAAAAACTTAACAAATCCACTACCCACATCTTAAACTCAAAACTATTACACCATCTAGTAGAAGACCCGAAACGCTTATAGTAACTATGTTGAATAATTCAACCTGAATATTCCAATGATATTTGTTACCTAAATGAGTTTTTGGCAAGATTATAATTTGAATCACTAATCCTTCAAAGATTCAACCTTGACCTGTAACATATCATCAAAACTGAAAGACGGGTATAAATACTCGGGCTTAATGTAATGGGAACCAAAACCACCTATGTCTGAACCACTTTTTGAAAATAACCTAAACCACATCCTCAGCATAAAAATAAAACTGAACCGGTAGGAGTGAACAAGCTAATTCAATTTGTCATTGAAAATCAAAAGTAACAAACCATCAGTTAGTCAATAGCTAACCCCCAAAGTAGCAAATCCTTATAAATTAATGGCAAACATGCCCCCCCCCCACCACTAGGGAGATTGTGTAGATATCAATTGAACCCAACATAGATTAAATATGTAGAACAAAGGCCTTGTGCAATACCAACTGATAAATAATCACTCTCAGAATTTAGATATTACCTTTGAAATATCTAACATTACCTGAACCCATGGTGATTAAAATGACTTGCTAGTATAAATTCCAACTACCACTTTCAACTTAACTGGAGTCTGATATCACAAGAAAGGAATAAATGGATCAAACCTTCCACCCAAACCTATTTGAAACAAACGTCAAAATGGAAACATAGTAAGCTGTCTTTGATGTATCTTTAACTGGAATCAAAGTCATCTTTCTACGGACCCCCACATCTCATACCCAAACTCTAATTGTTGCTGCCAAACCTTTCTAATAACATAACTGAAACCCAGGGTAAGCATGAATCACCTCAAAACCCAATGCAACGACTAGACCCATCTGAAGGAGAAAGAGTAAATATCTGACGCAAAAAGTCATCCAAAATTAAGTAAATATCTATACCACCTCGATTCATTACCCTCATATCTAAACCTCCCAATCTAAAGATGAATACAGGCTAAGACAAATAGGGAACCCCCTTCAATGCATCTGGTTTCCTTTTGTAATCCAAACACCAACGAACACATCTGAATTTAACTCAATGAATTCAGAAATACTAACTCCTAACTAGATGAATCAACAATAGTATTGGAGCATCAACAATCACAAGTCTTAACCAGTCTACCTCACACTCAATCAATCACTGAAGTGGAGCACCCCTTTGAAGCACGCAAGCAAGTGAGATCGCAAATAAAAAGGACACCCTGATAAGTTGTCGAAACCACACTATCAAGTACGTCAACTCATGAACCTTATATGGGAAGTTAGATTCCATCCAAACCACAACACTTCCAAAACCTTATAATGCTAACCACACATCCATTGCGCTACTCAAATATATCAGAACAAAACGAGTAGAATGCTCAACTAAAAATTTAACCCATACCCAAGCCAACCCAAGATAATAACCCGAATCTACAATCATACAACAGCTGACCATATGGAGAATAATCCAAATCCACTACAACATCAAGATTGCAGTAAGGTCAACACCTGAATCAACACCCTCGATCCACTACTAGAGAATTATCTACAATGGAAAATACATACATATAGATACCACAAGGCTCCACAAACACTGGTCAAATATCAAAGCTGAAACTCAACTCCCTCAACTTAGAAGAAGTCAAATAGCAAGGAAAAATAAACATGGACTTGGTGCTTGACTCTAACTTAAAAGACTACAATCAAAAAATAAAAATCTTTCTTAGGTGGGAGATTAGGTAGGTTGGTCATTACAACCCAACAACCACCTCTCAAACTACATGAAACAAAATAAGATTTGAAGTATCGAAGCTAACATTGTAGGAAGAGCTAAATAAGCCCAAAAATTATACAAAACTAACCTACTAGATCGAAGGTGAGAAAAGAGTTCCAAATGGTGCAGGGATAAAGACCCTACCATTCTACTAGAAGCACATCAAGCATGATCAAGGTAAGGGTCCTGTCACAACAGTCCAAAGCAGCATGTCATATGTCCAAACTACACTTCTAAAAGAAGTATAAAATATTCGTTATTATATATATAACCCAACTAGGTGGGGGTCGAATGCCACAGGGAATATGGTTTCAAGTTAAGTGTAATGAGGATATTTAACATGTAGTCAATTATTTCCTGGAAACATAAATGTAAAAGTGGGGGGGGGGGTTGATAATTCAATAGTAACAGTTTGTAACCAAGTTTCAGAGATCAAGATATAAAGTTTAATGAAGAGTTCAGATGAATAAAGAGAACTAAGATTGTGGTTCACCATGGTATCAACATTTCTTCAGGTTATGAACATCAACGATCTTGCATCCTTTGTAAATTTACTAGTTATCATCCTTAATACATTTGTCTAAGTATTTCTCAACCTTTCCTAGAAAAATCTCATTTGCACCTTTTTAGACTATAAAATTTTACAATATAAATCCACCAATAACTTCAAGATGATTATCCTAGTTACAACAATAATCATTAGACAAGGGTTAGCACCTCCAATTTCTTTTTATAATCTCAACACCTAGGTTTAACTATATAGTTCATACTAACTAACCTAAAGTAAGTTCTAGTGTTTACAACCATTAGAAACCAATCAAAATATAGAGATTATGTATTTGTAAATATATTAGATGCAAGAGTCATATTATATTCATGACCCTAGAATTATTTCACCCCATGAATTTCACAACCCTAGACTTGAGAATTTATCCACTCGTGATAATACTCATACGACAAGAAGAGAGAATTGTACTGGATATCATACCACAATCAAGAATTATTTCGGAGATATATTTCAATTTCCAATCACTAATATACAATATCTCAACAAGAGTTTTTTTAGAAGAAGAGCAGATAGATCAAAAAGCTCAGAAAAATACGTCAGTCTTGTATCTCCAAAAATTAAAGATGATGATAAAAAAAACCTAATATGAGTATTTGTCATACAATTTTGGATTTTGAATTTTTAAATCGAAGAGAAAGTTGAGCCCAGGTTTGGGTGGCATTATAGGCGAGCTATCCCAGCATGGGCAGACCGTCCTCGCATTTCTTTCTCCTTAGTTAGAAAAGTTAGAGCAGATTCTTTTGCGAGTTAGATTTTTGGGCGAGTTAACCAACTGAGGAGGTTCTTCCATAGCTTCTTCTCTTTAGTATTATTCCAGGCAGTAGAGAATTTATAAAGTGATAGAACCTGGATGACTTGTCCAAGGATGGACCATTCGTCCACAGTTGGATGATAGGTGGAGCACTAAAACAATTGACTTTTCCTAGGGTAAAAAGGTTTGGGCGAACTGTCCGGGCTAGTGTGGTTCGTCTATTTTACAACAAAAAATTATCTCCTTCAGTATTTATCTTCAATCTTTTACATCAAACTCCATAAACATGTATAGAATACACAAAGAACATCAAATCCACCGTAATTTGCTCAAGTATATCAATTATTCTTTATTTTAAGTGAGATATGTGACGTCAAGTGTCATCATATCAACACCCACAACTTAGAATATTCTCTTGTCCTCAAGAAACAACACAAATAAATACTAAAAAACAACCAAAGACATAAGATTAGACAAGTCAACTATTAGGAAAGATATTAATGTTATAATTGGTTTCGTACACAACTGAAAGATTCAAGCAATGGAATGAATGATAATTCCATACAACATGTATCCACTAAAATCACTGTCACAACACACTAATATTCGACATAGTCTTATACTTGATCTCACTGAAAAGAAGTCCCATACTCACACATATCAATAATTTACCATGTGGCTGGGAAAAACACAACTCACTCTCGCAAAGAATTCTAATCATGCACACACAAAGCCATAAACTTGACCTTATCATTTTTACTCAGCTTTCAGCTAGCTAACTTAGATCACTGCATGACTTTTCACGGCTTGTAATGAAGGTTTGAGTGCTTGGTAGGGTATGTTTGAGATTTAGTGACTGACTCTCTCCCTTAATGACCTCCGTTGATCTACTTGCTTTATTATTCTCTACTAATGCCCTCTCTTGGTATTCTTGGCCTTAAATTTTTATTTATACATATAATTTTTTGGTTTCTTTTCTTTTTATTTTCTTTTTTTGATTTTGAATCTTAAATTAGCACTCCAAGCTCTATGATAGCCACCCTCAACTTACATATAATACTTAAGCTGAAGACATAATATTCACAACTGGACAAGGCCAAGGTAAATCTTAATCATACATTTCTATGATATCTCTGACATATCCACCCTTAACTTGGGCATAATGCATGAGTTAAGTTGCATGATGTCCAAGGGAGAATTAGGGCCAAAACAAAGTGGTCTTACTAGACATGGATTAACTAGTATTTGATTCTAGAAATAAGGTTATATTTACAAGGCTCAAAATAAGGGTCAACAAGGGAACTCAACATTATTTAGAGACTCTTTTAAGACTAAATGACTAATTTAAAGAAATACTAAGATCATTTCCAAGTTAACCTACTTTCCACTAGCTAAAACTAAACAAGGCAATTTCTGGATATTGCACACAAAACGAATAACACTAAATATGTTCTCCACACTATTTGCAAGTAGAAGACATTTATCAACCCAAACTTGTTCCAACAATAATTTCATTTCAACAAAGCGATTTAATCATGTACATCATCATCACTCAAAATTTACAGTTTTCACAAAATACAACTACTACACAAGCACTTTCCTTATTTCTCATTCCATGCAAATAGTTGCTAACACCTTACTTATTCCTTCAAGGATCAAGACTCAACAGAAAATAAAATAATTAACCAAAATATTAAGTTATGAAGTTTAAGGAATCCTACACTTGCCAGTTTTAGATAGAATACCCGAGCAAAAAGAAACATGCAATAAAAATCCGCAGGATCAACATAGGTGTTACCCTCCCTCTACACACACATAAAAAATATAGCATTGTTTCTAATGTGAACGATCAAATCAAACAACTAAAGGAAAGAGATGTGTACCTGCAACGTGCTACGTATGAGAACTTGGTGAATTAGGAAAAATCACAGGTGACTTTCCTATCTCTACAATTATGGTGCCTGTGACACCGGTATGCTCGCATCACTAGTCTGGGGGATTGCCTAAGGTAGCTCAACTGCAAATACGAGAGGGGTGCCACTCGACTTCTTTGAATATGTTGGGTTAGTACTACCATAAGCGCCCACTAGTTGTGCTCTCCTCCTACCCTCATCCAAAAGATAAATATCTCTTGACTATCTCTTTGTTTCCTTCAAATATAGGTCCTCCTCATAACTACTTTTCTTTGTCTTATTTTTTTTCTTTTTTTGGTGCCTCTTCAGGGTCACCACATGCCATAACAGCCTAACCCTTGTTCTGAATTTCTTCTTAACTCAGTATTCTGTTATCATTATTAGACTCTATCAGCTGAAGGTTGACCTTGTTGCAATAAAGACACATCCGCACGAAGTTTTTCTAATTCCAACTGGAACTTTGCCAAGTCCGGCGGGGTCATCACTCTAAGTATCTCATTCATAAACCCCTCCATGTTATCTATACGACCTTGCATAGTGTCGTATAGTTCAAAAGTAGCTTTGAGTTTTCTGTCCATCAATTTTTCCATTTCTACTGACATTACCTCAAGTTGACGCTTATTCCTGACCAATACCTTTACTAATTTCATAAAGTTCTATTGATGTAAATCACAAAATAAAGCTGTAGGAAGCTCTAATGGTTGTTTAGTTGGTGCGACATGTACAATAAACTCTATAGATACGATAAGAGTTGATGGGACTTCTCCAACCAGACTATCAGACTTTGTCTATGATGTCGATGGTGCCCAAATTTTCTGCTTCTTCATCTCACCCTTAGTGACATCCTTAGACCTCTCGATATCATAAGTCTTTGAGGCATTAGTTTTCACATCAATTCTTGGCAAAATGGGTACCTTTTCTTTCTCACATAATGCAGTTACTAAGAAAAGATAATGAATTGTTGTGCCTATTCTTATAGTCCTCATTCTCATCTTTTTGGCGATTATTCAGCTAAAATTCAACTTGTATTCTGACATCAAGATCGCTACCAATACGTAATCCTCATCTGTCAACTTGTATGCCCCAGTTGGGAGAATACACAATATAGAAACCGCCTATCAAAACTTAATAGTAGAGCTAACGGTCACTGTATGAATAGACAAACTTTGGTTTTTTAACCAAGTGGGCTCTGAATTTGAGAGCACTTGTGCGAACCACTTATGTTGCATATTGTGGTTGGAATATTTGTAAACATACTCTAGTTGACTTGCTAGGGGAATATAATTAGTACCAAAGAGCATCTAGTTATTGTAGACTCGAAGATGTCAACTGTGACACTCCTAACCATGACAGTCTTCGGAATAAACATATTAGAAGTCTTTTGGTTTGTGCCTACCATAATATGAATAGAAGCCTTATATTTTGTGTAGAATTCGCGAACTATGGTCGAATAATAATGGCTTGGTAGTCTGTTCATCCAACACACTTGATATGCATTGAATACCCTCTAGATCCTCAGGTAATCCAGTAAATGCATGATGGAAATTTGGACTTCTTCCGCAATATTTCTCTTGAATTATCCCTTTGTATTTTTTGTGATTCCCTCAGCATATATCTTGTCAGACCCTTCCACTGCCCATCGGGAGTCATCACAAACTCCTTGTTTTTACTTTTGATAAATTTATATATATATGGTTGGAGAGTTTGGTTAGTAGCTTGTGAAGGAGTTTGATTCAGGATCATTGAACTGATCTCCTCTTCAGATTCATATATATCTGACTCGTCACCCGACCCTTCATCAGATTCCTATTGAGAAGAGAAGATTGTTTCTTCTTCTTCATGTCCTGTAGGATTTTCAAATAATTTACCTTGCCAAGTTTGAAGCCTAGTCACTCTTTGTTCTAGACTATCATCCTCATCTTTTAAACCTCGTGTACATTCACTCTTTTTTCCACCACCTCACTTTGTTTGAAGTTTTGGAGGAATTAGTACTTATGAGGTAAATATTAGTATCCCTCTTAAGAACACAAACATGGATGATGGCAGTGCAAAAAAAAAAAAAAAAAAATTCTTTAGACCGTGGGGTTGGACGACTCTCCTAGGCTAGGACGGCTCGTTCATACCATCGTATTCTGTTAAGAAAATTAGTTTATTTCTGATGACATGATTTGGGCAGCTCGTCTAAGTTTGACAACTTGTTTGATACTCCATCCTCTAAACTTCAATACAACAATGCATAAACTAGAATAAATACTTATTGATGATGAGCTTCAGATGACTCGCCCAATCTTGGACGAATCTTCAAAACTTTCATCCATCCATATTCATTGAACACTTATGTTTTTCCACTTTAAAACCTTATGGACGTTAAGTTTATGTGGCTCATCCATACGTCCATCTCCTAACTATCAATGCACTTGTGTTAAATCAGATGAAAATTCTCTCAAATATACTCTAACACCAGTAACCATCAATTTCCAACCCAACTTATGAATTTATGCTTTCACAAATTCTTTTTATCATAACTTCAAACATCTAATCACAACCAGCAAAGTGAAATTCCAATCTTGCTTAATTTTTATTGATTTTAGATTGAGTCGGGTCCAGGCAACTCAGACTTCGCCTCGACATAATAAAATTATGTTAATAAAAACATAAACAAACTAGAGAAACTTTGATAAAAATTCTTATCACAACAATAAAGCTCAGATAGGGGTTTCCTTTCCAAAAATCAAGCACACAAACACTTTATGCACTTGCAAATATGAAATCACAACTAGGGTACTTAGTTTTCACACGTTGGAGTGGAATTGAGAGTTTTATGATAGAAGTGAATATGATGATGATCATGGGATGGATTCAAGAACCTTATGGATGGTAAGACTTGGACGTTTCATCCAATCTTGGACGATTCATCCAGTTCTTGTCGTCCACTCCCGCTTTACTTCCAATGTGATTCCTTGGGGATGAAGTGGGTTTGGGTGGTCCGCCCATTACTTTATGGTTCTTTCATCCTACCATACTTTTTTATATTGAACTTTTCCAGTATAATTCCTTTAGGACGGTAGACGTTGGTTGATTCGTCTATTTATGGATGGCTCGTACAGCATCTGCCACTCCAAGCCTTTTCAACTGTTTCATACCTTTGTTCTTGCACATTTCCACACACATCAAACCATTCTCATAAAATCAAATATATGATACATCACAACAATTTGGGTTGCCTCCTAATAACGCTTGATTTAACATCGCGGCACAACGCAGTTACCTTGACTACTCAGACTTCGTTAAAATAGATTGTTTCAAGAGAGCGTACCTCTTTCATGGATCTGAAGTACCTCTTGACTCTTTTTCCATTCACGTTGAATCTCATCTTTTTCTTATTTTCTAGTTCCACCACCCCAGATGAAAAAACCTCGGTTACCATAAATGAACCCGACCACTTTGACTTAAGTTTGCTCTAAAACAATCTTAACCTCGAATTAAACAGGAAAACTAGGTCTCCCAAGGTGATATCCCTTTTTTAAATTCTTTGGTCTTGGTACTACATTAATGCTATTTCATAGGTTCTCAACCTAAATTCATCCTGTTCATTTAACTGATCAAGATGCAAATTTGCAGCTTCATTCCATCTCAAGTTGATATCCTTAATCTCCCACATTGCCTTGTGTTTTAATTTAACTAGAAAATGACAAGCCTTGCCAGAGATTAGCAGAAATAGTGACATCCTAATTGGCATCTTCAATGTTCAATATTCCCATAAGGCATTATCTAGCTTTCTCGTCCAATCTTTTCAATTTTGGATTCACCATCATAGTGAAAAAATTCTCTATTTGACACTTCTACTTGTCCACTCATCTGCGGGTGATAGGGAGTTGCTACCTTATGCTGATTCACCTTGTATTTTTCTAAAACAATGCAAAAGGCCATATTGCACAAGTGGCAGGCCCCATCACTGATGATGGTTCTAGGGGTACCAAACCTTGAGAATATATATTTTTTCATAAATGTCACTACACTCTTCCCCTAATTATCAGGAAATATTATAGCTTCAAACCATTTAGACACATAGTCAACAGCTACCAAGATGTACTTCTGCCCATATGAACGTATGAAAAGGCCTATGAAATCAACTCCTTACACATCAAAGAGCTCTACTTCTATTAATGGTGCCACAGGGAGTTCGTGCTTTTTATAAATTGCTCCTTGTTGTTGACATCTTTCACATGCCTTAGGAAACACATATAGCGTATGCCAATAGTAACCAGATTCAACACTTTCTGAGAAGTATGGGCACTACCATGATGCCCACCAACTGGAGATAAATGGCAAGCCTTGAGAATACTCACTTTATCAAATTCCAGCACACTTTGTCTTATTATATTATTTGTGCATTTTCTATACAATAATCATCCCAAAAGTATTTACTAACATAATGAAGGAATTTCTTCCTTTAGTGTGAGTTCATACTTCAGATATAATATCTGTAATTACTCATTTGGTTATTTACTTGACCTTCAGATTTTTCTGTGTTTGGAGCTTCCAGATAGATGCCCCAAGTCATTTATAACTTGTTAGGACCGTTAGTTTGGTTCCTTGGCAGTTCTATAGCATGTTATCTTAGTTTTCCTGTTTTGGAGACTTAACCTTGGAATGGTGAAGCTTGAGAGTGAATTCTTAGTAGACGGACTAAGAATTGAATTCTGATAGTTCTGCTAGCTCTAAGTTGTTAACTTTGGTCTAGAAGGACCCTAAGTTTGTATTTTAGGGTGTTCGTTTTGAGTTAGTGCTATTTTATGGATTTTTGATTCAACTAAAGCTTATTTTGGAGCTTGGGTGGGATTTTTTATGATCCGAGTGTTGGATCAAAATTATGACACTTCCATCAGCTCTGAAATGTGATTTTAGTCTAGTTGAGTCATTGGTTCATTTCCCGAAGTGTCCAAACTCGTTCTAAGTTCGTTTGTAATAAGTTGGGAAATTGCTCCTTTTGGTTGATTTTGGTTTTCCGGTCCTTTTCGTGCAAACGACCTCCAATGGTCATTTTATAGATTCCGTTGAGTCTGGAATACATTTTTCACTCAAAATGCATATTCGGGTTGATGTTGTTAGATTTTGTGTTGATTTCGTGCTTTCATTTGGGAGTCTCTCTATTGCAAAAATTTTCTACAGATTTCATATGTTCAGCACGATCGCGCTCCTGGAAGCTCCAAACACAGAAAAATCTAAAGGTCAAAGTAAATTCATGATTTCATATGTTCAGCACGATTTGGGAATCTATCATTAAAACCAAACACATGCTTAATCATATGTTCAGCACGATCGCGATCATGGTAAGTACTATTTTTTCCTTAGATCTATCCCACCTATGGTGACTCTATCACGATAAGTTTTTCTTTTTTAGAGCAATCATGTAGGGGACGACGCGATCATGCTGGGTTGGGGTTATGGGATTTACGCAATCGCGCTAAGGGCACCACGATCGCGCTACCTGGTGACTTTGCTATTGGGAGAGATCGCATCAAGCTTTTCTGATCACGCTGCATTGCGTCCATTTTATAAACTGGTAGGCCTCACTTTTCAGATCATTTTCACCTTGTTTCTTTATCAAATTCTCCCTTCTCTCGACTATTTTTCCAACCAATTTAAGAGGGAATTAGTGGATATTGTTGGTGTTGAGCAGGGGAAAGTTACTTTGACACTTTGTCCTCGATTTTGGTAAGTTTTTCCCTCTCTTTTCTCCTCTTTAAGCATGTGTTTGGTTTTAATGATAGATTCATGATTCTTGGCTTAATCGTAGTGAATTATTGATTATTGGCGTGGTAGTACGGAGTTGCAGTAGTGGTTGACTTTCTTTCGCGCTTTCCTTTTTTGTTTTGGGTGAATTTACACCTCATTTTCGCTAAACTCCTCTTGAAATGCTTTTCACTCTTGTTGTATGATCTTTGTTTGGTGAATTGAGGACCTCTTTATGGTACCATTGAGCTGAAATTTGAACCACGCGTTCCTTAAGCTGAGGCCTTTGTGCCGGTGTGTTTAGTTAATTTATTCTAGCAGCGGGGCCCACAGGCCCATTTTTAAGCCCAGATTGTACTTTGCAATATAGGTCTTGTTCTTTATGTTTTGATCCCTGTATTTATAGATTGATAATATCGGGGGGTTTCGATTGTGTTCGGAGCTTCAGACCCCTATGGTATGCTTCTCGAAGATTTCCACCGGTCTTCAGGTAGGCTAGGTTTACCCTTATTAGAGACTGGTTAATGTAATATATACTTATTGGTGTGGCTAGCTGTGTGGGATGGTTGTCAGGTTAGACGCCTTGTTTAGATAGTTTAACCTTTTGTACTTTCTTTCAGGGGTCTCTTAGAGGGAAGTAGAGGATGTTAGGCTATATGTTGTTGTCCTGTCCTTGCCCGTGGGCAGCCTCAGACCTTTTTGGCTATGATTGAGCCATTATGTGATAAGCGAGTAAGATGAGTTCTTAGCTAGTGCCCTTTGGACAATCCTAGTTTGTTGGTTACTTCATTCTTATTGTTTTTATTATTGTGGAGTTGTAATCATGCATTTTACATTTCTAGTTCTGTAAGATTAAGCACATGCATGACCGAGGCAATGACAACTATATATTTGGAAGTAACTAAAACTGGAAGTTTTCTTGGATTATTAACTAATAAAAGGAAATTTTCTACTTATGTTTATACTTATGCCAAGACCACCTAGTGGTATGGGACTCTTTTAATAATATAATGGAATAAGATTTTTAAACATAACAGAATTATATTATTAGCACTGTTGAGATGGGACCTCCCATGGAGCAGACCTGCATATTGATTAGGAGGCGCGAACCTCCGATCACGGGCCCAATTGATTTTGAACTAAGGGTCAGGGACCCAAGTTGATTTGGAACTAAGGGTCATGGACCCCATTTTATTTGGAACTAAGGTTTTGGGACCCTATTTGATTTTGAAATAAGGGTCTCGGACCCTAGTTGATTTGGCAACCAAAGGCTAGGGAACCCTGTTGTTTTGGTACTAAGGGTCGGGGACCCTAGTCCCTGGTTGATTTAGCACTATTCATCTTTACTCTACAAAACCCCTATGCATTCATTCTAGCATTATTTGTACTTTCCAGGCTTAAGAGGGAAGTCACTGTGAGTTTTCTTGTGTTGTTTGTGCCTACCGGGGGGATGGGGCGTTAGGTAGGTTTTTATGTATTTCCTTTCTGTTTGTACCCAGTGGTCTTATGGGGGGGACATTTGGGTTATCTTTATCTCTTTATCTTAGTTACTTATACTTTTATACTCATTTACTTACAGTACTTGTGATGGATTTGTGTGAATTAGTACTCAGCTAAAATTCAGGTACATCTTTCACAGATCGTTCTTAGCCTTATGCGATAGTTGGTTACTCTTATGTGAGCCGCACTTTATTTTAACCATTTTGTTCCTGTGCTTCCTTTCTATTAATGGTGTCAATACTTGTTCTTATCTTGTTCCTGTAGTTTAGTAGTTATTTTATTTGTACTTTCTTATTACTATTGACTTTACTTTCCTCGCTATTTCTTTACTTGTACTTTATGTTAGTCCCGTCGGCCTATGATGTCTACTGGGTACCCGTGTTGGTACTCATGCTGCAGTTATATACCATTTTCATGGTGAAAATATCGATAAGGGTAATTGGAGATTTTGAAAATATGCTGGGTAGATATTTTGATCTGCGGAGACCACGGTGAGCTTTACCGTCTGAGATGATCATGGATTCCATGTTGTTTAGCTTACTTTATCCTGTTTATAGCAAGCCCTACATAGTGATATTTTGAAGGGGTTATTGATAACTCTTAATTACACTTTCAAAACCAATCGAAATGTGCACCCGATCATTGTCAAGTATAATTACCTAACTATGAGTCGAGGTCGAATTCATGGGGTGTGAATTAGCTTATGTTCACAACCGTGTAAAGATTCACTAGTTAATGCTAATTACCTTGATAAAAGGGAAAATAAAAATGGGGGTTGTGTTTTAATGCTATGATTTTACAGTATTTAAGTTATCACAATATCGTGAGTAAGCAATTACAAGTGTGGGGAATTTTTCGGGGTTTGGCTACTTAGGAATGCGCATAGATATCATTAGTTAGTGGTAAGGGTGATAGGGAATTTGGCTTAATTATTATGCACCGGTGTTGGGTAAGCTAGATTATAAGTGAACACCTAAAACATCTCTGTTTTATAGTTCTTAGTGTACATGTCAATCACTCAAAAGCATGAACACATCATTACATGCAACCTTACGCCTCACTATCTAGAAATCTATCTCTAGTATGCTAGTTAATTGGGACAAGCCCAACCACTGCTATTGATAAACCCACAAGCATAACTCCACTCTCGTGGCTCCTATACTTGGCCAAACATTACTTTAGAGTTTGCAACCTCCATTTCAAAACAAAACATGGATTTCACAATAGACCCAACACTTATGTACAATAGTTAATCAAAAACCCATCACCCATAACCATTAACTAACACATATCATTAGCACATCCCCAAGCATAATGCATTTGATACACATGATTAAATTAGAAAAGTAATTAACATTAAGAGGCACGTAATCAGACATGCTTCCAAAAGATTACATCAAGACTTCTTCACAAGATAATACAAAACTACTAATTTTAATACCAACTAAGCTTGAAGAATGATTTCAATCCAAAAATGTTTGCTTACTCTTCTTTCTTGTATATCTTCTAGAATATCTCTCTTTCTCTCTCTATTTTTGTTCCTTCCTTTTTAGTTTGGAAAATCTCCTTTTATACATCTCAGAATTTTCCCTTTTTTATCTAAAATTGCAGCAACTGTGGTTTAACTAATCCACTGCCATCCTAGACGGTGGCCCGCCATATCACTGGGTTGGCCACCGTCTTTAGCAGAATAGCATGCCCCTTTTCTTGAGACGGAGGCCACCGCCGTCCAGAGAAAGCGGTCTGCCTTCTTTGCCAATGTTTCAGGTAATCTTTCTAGGCTGCATGACGGTAGTAGCACTCAAACAACAGTCCTCCATCAAAGATCGCGGTGCATTTTTCATCCGCCATGATGAAACTTTGTTCTCCAAACTCTGTATTTTAGCTCTACTTTGCTTGGTTCCTCAGAAATCATGTATTCACCTGAAATATACACCAAGCTAGCATCAAAATTTGACACAACAATAATGAAAGAAGCAATTTCATGATGTGCTTCGGTGTAATGAGTGGGTTTTAGGCCACTCATCAGCTATATTTGTAAATACACTTCCTTTGGATACTCTATTTAGTAGCTCCATGTGCCACTGACACCAGGTTTTGGATTTGGGTTGTATATGCTTTGTTCTGCTTCCGATGTTGTTTATATATTTGGCTATGTCCTTAAATTTCTATTTATGAGTGCCTATGACCCATAGTGAGTAGCTCCGGGCTGTAGGGACATGCTTGTCTATAAAAGAGAGGTAGGCGCTATCATGACCTGAAACTTGGGTCGTGACATTATCGCTAACCACAAAGTTAGCATAATCTGCATACCATAGAATCATGTCACTAGCAACAACCATCACAAGCTCATCAGGGAAGGAATTATCTATCTCAACATCAATATTTTCTCTTCTATCTACCTCCAACCTAGATAGATGGTCACAAACTGATTTTACACCCTTTGTGGTCCCTTACTTTGAAATCAAATTCATGGAGTAGCAAGACTCATTGGATCAACCTATATTTTCCATCCTTTTTAGCCATGAGGTATCTCAAATATTCATGATCAGTGTGCACCACCCCTTTGGTGCCAAGGATATATGCTCTAAAATTCTCAAACGCATAAACTACACCAAGGCTCCTCCTTAGTAACTCTGTAGTTCTTCTACGCCCTATTCAGTGCCTTTCTTTCATAATAAATGGGATGAAATACCTTTTCTCATTTCTACCAAGAACAAACCCTAGAGTAACTCTACTTGCATCACACATCAGTTCGAATAGCTTTGATCAATTTGGAGTAATGATAACGGGGGAGGTGATCAAGTTCTCCTTAAGGCTTTCAAAAGCCTTCACACATGCCTCATCAACAAAAACTTCCCATTTTTCTCAAGAAATTTCCATAAGGGATTTGTAACTTTTAAGAAATATTGAATGAACCTCCCATAAAATCTAGCATGGCCTAGGAATCTCTTATACCTTTCAGAGAAATCGGAGGTGGCAGCTTCACAATCACCTTTACTTTTTCTTTGACAATCTCTATACCTATTTTAGAAATTTTGTGACCAAGAACAATGTCCTCCTTTACCATAAAATGGTATTTTTCCGAATTTAGTACAAGATTTGTATCCACACACCTTTGCAAGACTTTTCTTAAATTCTCTATACAATCTTCAAATAAATCCCCAACAACAGATAAATTGTCCATGAAAACCTCAAGAGAGATTTCAACCATATCTGAGAAATTGACATCATGCATCTTTGAAATGTGGCAGGTGCATCACATAGTCCAAATAGCATGGGTTTGAAAGAGAAAGTTCCATAAGGACATGTGAACTTGTCTTCTTTTGGTCTTTCGGGGCTATGAAAATTTGGTTATATCTAGAATAACCATCCAAGAAACAGTACCAACCCCTGCTCGCAAGTCGATCTAGCATTTGGTCCATAAACGTCATTGTAAAATGATCTTTGAGAGTGCAAGAATTTAGCTTCTTGTAATCCATTTAAATTCTCAAATTCATAACATAATTAAGAGAGATCAATTTATTCTTCGTGTTTGGCACAACAGTCATGCCACCTTTTTTGGTATGCATTACACCAGACTCATCTACTTGCTATTTGCAACCGAATAGACAACACTGCATCTAACCATTTAATTACTTCCTTCTTTATAATTTTTAGCATCGGTTTATTCAATCTCCTTTGATATTTTCTGCTAGAGATACAATCTTCTTCAAGCTCAAGATGTGTGCATATCCCAGGAGGTATACCTATGATGTCTGCAATAGTCCACCCAATAGCTTTTATAAATCTTTTCAGCATTGATACCAATGCCTCAACTTGCCACTATATGAGGTGTGCTAAGACGATGACATTCACGTATCCCAAAAAAAGCATTTCTAAGATGTCTCAGAAGTGCTTTGAGTTCCAATACTGGAGGATCTTCTACTGATGGTTTTGCTGGTGGAGTAGGTCTGTTCTTTAGATCTATATCCAGCTTCTTTGGTTCATAAGAATATGAGTCTGCCCTATCAGTGCATTAACTATCTCCACATAGTCATTAATTCCTTCACCATCGATATTCGGGACTACTACAGCTAAAGTCTCAACTGCTAGTCTCTCCTTAATTTGTACCTCTATCATATCATCAAATTCAATATCGATCACGGATACTACAATTATGTCTCTGGGTTGCTTCATTGATTTTCATATATTGAAGAATGTCTTTTTATTGTTGAGCCTAAATTTCATTTCCCCTCTCCATGTATATAAAGCTCTCCCCATTTCTAAGAAGGGACTTGCAAAGTTAATTGGCACTTCAAAGTCGACCTTACAATCCAAGATGACAAAATCCACTGGAAATATGAAATCTGCAACTTTAACAAGTACATCACATAGAATCCCTTTTGGCCTCTTGACTGATCTGTAATGTCATTAATAGACACATTATAGTCAATGTGGGGGCTCCCAATACCAACTTTTTGTATATGGATAATGGCATCAAGTTATACTTTCTCCTAGGTCATAAAGAGCTAGCAAAGTTAAAAGCTCCAATAATGCATGGAATGGTAAATGCCCCGGGATCTTCTCTTTTCAGCACCAATGATGCAAAGTTAATTGGCACTTCAAAGTCGACCTCACAATCCAAGATGACAAAATCCACTGAAAATATAAAAGCTGCCACTTTAACAAGTACATCACATAGAATCCCTTCTGGCCTCTTGACTGATCTGTAATGTCATTAATAGACACACTATAGTCAATGTGGGGGCTCCCAATACCAACTTCTTATATATGGATAATGGCATCAATTTTATACCTTCTCCTAGGTCACAAAGCGCTAGAAAAGTTAAAAGCTCCAATAGTGCATGGAATGGTAAATACCGCAGAACCTTCTCTTTTCATTACCAATGATCTAGAAGAGATGGCAGTGCAATGGTGAATGGTGTCTACAGGTTCGAAGCTCACCGACCTCTTCTTTGTGACCAAGTCCTTCATGAACTTGGTATATCCTGGAATTTTTTCAAGGGCCTCAGCCAAAAGGATATTCACTGACATTTGTTTCAACATAAAGATGAAATTATGAAACTTCCTCAACTGTCTTCTTCAATCTATGTGGGAATGGTGATGGTGGTCTTGGCATTATGCTTACTTGATTTGGTTCCTTTTTGTACTTCTCATCATTAGCTTTGTCTTTCTACAACTTAACAACTCCATGATCTCTCTCATCACCCTCTGCAATATCTTCAACATTTGATTCAGCTTTGGGAGTTAAGATTTCAACTCTCATATTATCCTTTACAGTTTTTTTGGCTTTGGTAGTACTTTTCCACTTCTTGTGATGATATCCATGAATTGTCCATCATTTCTCAGCTTTTGAATAGTGTCACTTGGAAAAGTTCCATCTTTTCTTTGATTAAAAGTAACAAATATTTTTCCGATTTGAAACTCTAACTGTTTGATGGGAATGAAATGTCAATCCACCATTTGATCAATATTTGAAATATTGTTGTTTATCACTTTAGTACTTACATTAGAGGATTCTACTCTCTTAATAACTTTTGCCAATATTTCCTCCATTTAAGTACCCGAATCACGATCATGACTGCCTGGAGGAACATATAGCCCACTTGGGTATTTCTTATAACCATCCTTATTCCTCTAATTTCCTCCCTCTTATCATGATAGTAATCTTTGTTGTAGTCCCGACTTGGTTCCCCTAGTGGACCCCCCTGATTTTGCAAGTACTTAGCCTCTTCTTCAATTCAGACTATATCTCTTTATACTTACGTTTACCATGTGTAACCACTACTTTCATCTTATCATAATCTCCACCTAACAGATGTTTCAACATTAAGTTAATTTTTTTCTTGAGATGCGCCATATCTTGGTCCCTTTCTTCCTCTCTTCGGCGTGGTTCTATCGACATAGATACTGCATTTTCTCCACTAGGTATATTAGCTTCTTTTGTATGCCAACCTCGATTTTTTTAGTCACTTTATCAAGTTCATGGGATACTTGGGCATATGTGCTTGACATATACGATCCACCAGTTGCTAACTTTGAAGTGATGTTCAAAGCTCTATGGAATGTCTCTTTCAAAAAATCATTCCCTAGTCCATGAACCAGACATTACTTGATCTTCTTATTCAATCACAACCAATCCTTATATAAAGCTTCATCATTCTTCAACCAGAAGTTTGTGATCTCATCCTGAAGTACTAACATCTTAGACAGAGGAAATAACCTTTCTAGAAAAGCCTCATTAGCTTATCCCAAATTGGTATAGAATCTGGTGGAAAATCATCCAACCACATACTAACTTCTCTATACAATGATAAGTTCCACATTCTGAATTACTCCCGGTAGCTTGTATGATTTACATATTAAAGTGAAGTTATTCAAGTGAAGATTTGATCTTCACCCGCAGCTCCTCTGAACAACCCTTTCACTGATAACAACTAAATCATGGTACTGTTGATTTTAAACTTGATGCCCGATGCTAAAGGAGGTAAAATTATAGCTCATGTTGCGACTTCACCATCCAGGTCTGCATCATTATCATTTTTAAATACTTCATTTTTCCGTATATTTGGATTATTTTTGTTCACTTGATGAGAAGAAGTGGTGCAACTAGATTATTGACCCTAGTTGAGTCATTCGGGTTCAAACGAACAGGATCATTAAGAACTTCTTTATCCTCTTGTATATTTATCCTTTTCAATGTTCTGTGCAGCTCTAGGTAAAACAACAATAATGGTACACCCAAACTTCAAGTATTTGGCATAAACTACCGGTTAACCTGAAATAGCACAAAAACAACAAATAAAAGTAAAATTATAAATAAGACTAAAAGTAACATATTCATACTTTACCCAAAATGACAATCGTATTCTCTGAAAACAACGCTAAAATTTGATACGTCCAAACTATACCTCTAAAAACAGCGTAAAACTGTCGTTGTCAAATATATAACCCAACTAAGTTGGGGTCTAATCCCACAGGGAATATGGTTTCAAGTTAAGTCTAATGAGGATATTTAAGAAGTAGTCAATTATTTCCTGAAAACATAAATGTAAAAAAGGGTTTTTTTTTATAATTCAACAGTAACAGTCTGTAACCAAGATTTAGAGATCAAGATATAAACACTAATGAAGAGTCCAGATGAATAAAGATAATTAGGATTGTGTTCACCAGGGTATCAAAAGTTTTTCAGGTGATGAGCATCAATGATCTTGCATCCTTTGTAAATTTACTAGTCATTATCCTTAATACATTTGTCTAAGTGTTTCTCAACCTTTCCTAGAAAAATATCATATACACCTTTTCAGACTATAAATGTTTACAATATTAATCCACCAGTGACTTCAGCACGATTATCCTAATTATAATAATAATCATTAGACGAGGGTTAGCGCCTTGAATTTCTTGTCATAATCTCAACACATTGGTTTAACTATATAGTTCATACTAAAAAAAACAAAGCATGTTCTTAGTGTTTGCAACACAGGAATTCAATCAAAGTATAGAGATTATGTAGTAGTACACATATTAGATGTAAGACATATGATATTCATAAACCTAGAATTGTTTTCACCCCATGGGTTCCACAACCCTTGACTTGAGAATTTAGCCACTCATGATGATACCCATACAACAACAAAAGAGAATTATACTGGATATCATTCCACAATCAAGAATTCACCCAAAGATATTGTTCAATTTCCAATCAAAAATTCACAAGATCTCAGCAAGAGTTCTTTTAGAAAAAGAGAAGATAAATCCGAAAGCTTAGAAAAATACATCAGTTTTATATCTCCAAAAATATAAGATGATGAAAAATAAATCCACCACAAGTTGCTTAATTATATCCAATTATTCACGGATTTAAGAGAAATATGTGACGCCAAATGCCATCACATCATCATAAAGATAGGGTAACTAAGCCATGACCAAAATCACAATAACCCAGCAAAAACTAGCACAAAATCTTAACACAAAAAGCAAGATCTTCAACAACTACGAAACAGGATCTATATCATAATCCACTACTAAGAGATCAACTACAATGGAAGTAAAAAATAATATCACCAACAATGACTCACTAGCCCAATTTCATCAAAGAGAGAAACAAATTGTTGAATGGATTAACCGCACTAGAAGGGGGGATTGAATAGTGTGGTTTCTTTTTGAAACTTTTTGGTTTGAGCAAGTAAATGAAATAGGCAATAGAAAGAACACAAACAGTTTAGAGTGGTTCGGTCAAACACTTGTCTACATCCACTATCTAAGTTCCTCAACTTAGGCTTTTCTAATAGCACAATTACTCTTACAAATCACTTTCAAGACAAGTGAGAACTTTTTACAATTTCTTGATTCTTGGTTCAAGAACTACCTTTTTTCTTGAGTTGGAAACTAATTCTATATTTCCCAACTCTTCTACACTCACAAAATATGTTTACAACTCAAAAGTATGTGTAAGAACAAGTGGTACAAAGATTGAAGATATGAGATGAAGAGCAAGAACTTTGTACTACAAGAGGATGAGTGTTGTAAGCTTTGATTTTCAGAGAATGTTGATATAAAATGTTGTGCGGTGTTCAAAGCTGAATGTCTCTCATCCTTGAGGTGTATTTATAATTGTCTAAGCTGATATAGCCATTGTGAAGGCAATTCTAGCAGTTATGACACATTAAATGCTGCAATAAATGCACCTGTCAGGTCGATTGGTCGACCAACATGTAGCCTTGGTCGACTAATACCTCTTCTTAGTCGACCAACAGTTGATCTTTGGTCGACCAATATATTTTTAATAGTTACAGGAAATTCCTTGGTCGACTAATACTTCACATGATAATTGATTGAGTCTTCAAATTGATTCCCATGTATTGTAGATCAAAATTAGCCGTTGGACAAAATTTTTGAGTTGATTTCTCCCAGATTGGTCGACTAACACCTTGTGTTGGTCGACTAATACAATTTCCAGTAACTCGCTAGAATTCCTTTGGTCGACTAGCTCTGAACTTTGGTTGACTAAAAGGGCCCTTATTGGTCGAGCAATATGTGCCTTTGGTCGACTAACACCCTTCTATATCTTTACAAATACCTCATGTTAAATAGTCGGAATGCCTCAAAATGAGTCCTTGAAGTTTCGAAGTGATTTGTTGACGTAAGATAACTTTTACAAACACGCCCTTGTATTTGTAAGCGCTTCATTAATATTGAATCTTTAACTTAACATTTTAGTCATCAATTAATATATAAAGGGATAATTTTGTGAACCACCCTTGGTCCAACATAAATAAATAGATATAGAAGAGCATCAAAACTAAAAATCAGATAAAACCAAGACTAGCTAACAACAAGCTAAAGAATCAACCTTGAGATAGCAGCGACTGAGGCCTCCATCTCAACTCGAATTGAAAAGGCACCAAACTGACCAAGATTGCACTAGAATGACTCATACCTTGACCACCTAAACCACTGGATGAGCCTCACCCATGGTATACATAGTACCTGGGAACTATCGGTGGCAATACTACCACAAGAGAACTTTGAACTGGCTGGTAGCTTGGTAGGATCCCCATCTCCTGCTGCTAGTGAAGATCGTGGACATATCATCTGTGGAAGAGTGAACAAAAACAAAAGAAGTTTCAAGAGAACAACTAGGATGCAACGCTTGACATAAGAATGAAAAGAGAATGATTTCCAAAATATGTCACTGTAGCCTCCCAAAGATAGGATACAAATATCATTGTACCCAATCCGCAAGAGTTTACTAGACACTGGCTCATGTACCAAGGATATCGATGAATCTAGAGCATTGATACCAATTTATCATTACTTGATTTCTCAGGCCATGAGGGCACCTAGAATCCATCATAGGTGAACTACCCAATAATAGATAAAAGTGGAAACAATAATGAAAACAAAAGAATACATATAAAAATAAAAGGGGTAAGAGGAAGTCCGATACCATAAAGAAAATTCCCAAATCCTGGTAAACTGGTACAATGAGCCACTAAAAGAGTACAATAATTTCAAGTATAAATACTACTATCTCAGGAAATAAAAATCACAAGTCATAACGATAATGAAGATATAATGCTAGGCTCCGATCGCCAGGAAGCCTCATCCACCTCGAGGCTCAGAAACTATGTTTGAAATTGTGATCAATATCGAAAGATCATACTAGGATATACACCAAGAAGATGCAGAAGTGTAGTATAAGTACCAAAAAAACCAAGTAATTGGGTACCCACCAGGCTTCATCGGCCGATTGGGTCCATAGGAGAAACAAAAGAAGAAGACAACAGATAAAAAAGGAAATAGGTCATAGAAAATAAGGCAATATCTCATAGGCAAGGATAGCTATAGATCAAGTAGAAACAGAAGAAAATACAAGTAAGGAAGCTTGCAAAAATAGTAACAAGAGAGCGTAAATAAAGTAGTAAAGACATACATGAGTCCTTTTAACAGATAAAATAATAAAGAAATAAAGAAGGGTGATGTACCGGTAACCTCAATAAAAAGACTGGGGGAAAGATATAATCAAAGGGAAAGCCACACATAAATAAAGTTCACTAGGTAAGGTCAAACCAAATTAAATATCAAATGATCATCATAAGTGAATTAACAGGAAATAAACCGTTTAAATACAAACAAAACCTTACCGAACCCCCACAAAGTAAGAAAGGTACAATCAAGTCAAGCTCACCTGCTGGCCCCCCATAAAAACCAGAAGGTACATCCAAGAAACAAATGAATAAAGTAACACAGACATGATGCAATGGTACCAAGTGTCTCGGTAATACTATATGCATCCCCTTCTGACTCGGCGGCTCGCTAAGGCGGGACCCATAGGAGTCTTAAAAAATACCCCTCCGTCAGCTGCAGCCCAGATCGGTAGGGCCTTTGGAGGCCTTCATTGCAATTATCTCGTAAATCTCATATCTAATATCTCATAACTGATAGCTCAAGGGTCTCAATGCATGTACCCGGTGGTCACAGAGTCTAAAACCAATCAAAACTCAATACACATGCCCAACTATATCTACATCTAAAATCAGGTAATGGTTAATAATCAACATTCAACATCGGGGCAAAGCAATAAGTGCTAGCAAGGTCATAGTACGCAATGCTAGATTTTAAGGCCTAGACTAAAACAAGTTAGAAAATATAAGCACCAGGTGCTCAATCGATGTTCGGGTCTAAAACAAGTTACGAAAATCATTTGAAAGATTTTATCAGTAAATATCCCTTTTATAAACCAATTTCATGTCGGTATTTTCCTGTAATGTCAAATATCTGTGTTCAACTTTTATTTATCAAAATCTCATGGTAGTGTCAGTCACCAATATCCGAAAACAAGGCCCTCAAGGCCATACAATGTTTTGAAATTACATTACTAGGCCCTTGGCCATAACAAAGTAGAAACCAATGCATAAAAAATCATGTTTCATGAATATCACATCCACAATCACAACCAGTAGATCACAGATTATCCTATCGGCCCTGTACAAGCTCGGATAATCAATATAGCATATAATAAGCAATCATCAATATCCAAGACTCATGGACATTTCCAATAATTCCACCATCTATGTTCTAGAGTCAATAAAGACCACTCAGGATCACAAGGGATCTACACTTATAATATAATACCGAAACTAAAGTAAAGAAGCAGAAAGGATCAAGGGTACCAATCCAAGGATGCAAATTAGTACTATTATTTCAAATATAAACTCAATCTCAGATTGGTAAGTCAAAGCCTAACCGACGTCTGAAGCACAAGCTTGCAAATACATGGTGAACTAGCCCGAACAGCTCTAAAAGCTTTGAAAATGATCCATTGATTATAAAACTAGTAAAACAATAATTTATGTGTTATTAGGAGTTAAAATGATACCCAAAGAGCTATACTTATAACCGGGGCTAAAATCTGAGTCAATATGAGCATGGTAATCTAAAACTCTAAAT
>JBDJHY010311848.1:0-19244 GCA_039654485.1 Withania somnifera | reverse complement strand
CCATATGCTCCTAATTTCTTGAAAAGATGCTAATCACATTGGTTAGTAGTAATCCCTCATATTCAATACGAAAACATTCTGTATTATGCAATTATTCTCAAGAAAAAGTTAATTAGTACAAGTTATGTGGCTTTTCGGCAGGTAAATCTGCCTAAGATCACGGCTGGTGCTACAATAGGTGATGCAGGAACTAGTGGAACTTCAGAAGCAGTAGCTGGAATAGGATCTTAGGTCGGTGCCCTAACTATCTCCTTAGCTACCGATGAACGTGTACGAGGAATCTGTGAAAGAGTGATGACAATGAATAAGATTTTCAAGAAACCATCAAGTATATACACAAGATAAAGGATTTAATAGAGAGAGTCCATTTTCCAAAATATCACTATAGCCTCCCGAAGATAATCAATAGATGTCTCTATGCTGATTCGCCGGACTATACTAGATCTGTACACTGACACGGACGAACCTATGCTCTGATACCAAATTGTCATAACCCAATTTCACAAATCATGATGGCACATACTATCGCACTAGTAGGAGAACAAACCCTGTAGTCCAAGCCTAAGTGAAGGACTACTATATCAATTGCAGAAAGCACAAGTACAATAATCGAAAGATAATAAAATGCAAATGTTTAAGAATCAAGTAAATACCCAAAACCCGGTATCAATATCAAATGAACCACTAAGTACAGAAATAAGAAACCCAAAATGTGCCTAATATACCTGTGTCTTTGAAATACATAGAGGTAAAAAAACAATTGTCAAATCTAAAGAGAAGCATGTAAAAGCCGAATGCCAAGCTCACCCTGAATCTTTCAGATAAAATATAACAGCACGAATAGTTGGCTATGATCAATTTCGGGAACCCGTACTTGAATCTACACATGTACAAGTGTAGTATGAGTACAAACTGCTGAAGCATCCCGTACCTAGTAGGCTTTGAGAGCCCACTAGGCACATAAAATAATAAATGTAGTAACTAAAGAATACAATAAAGGGGTCACAGAAAAAATAGCTATGTCTCAAGCCCTATATCACTCGGGTACCATAATATCAATATCAACTTGGAACGGACTAAAAAATGGTACAGGGTTACTATACAACCTAGCTACCCAACCCACAGATGCTATTTAATATAGTTATTAAAACTATAAGCCCAGAGATAGTTCTACGGAGCCTACCTGTCATCCGATAATAAAGCATTGCAAAATCACAAATCGTGCTCCAACCGATGTCAAACGGTCTCCAAATAATCTAAAACTTGCGTCTATGAATTCTATACATTAATAAGGGTCTAACGGTGTATTTTATGCTATGTTCCAGACTGGGCCAAAAATCAGGCCTAAATCGGGCTTGCGAGGCTCGCCGAAACTGAAAATAAATATCACTGTAGGGTTCCCAATGTCATTAGGAACTCGTGCTCCAAAATTAAGTACAATTCAAGTGTGGAAAAGGTTTCAAAACAACCCGGATAGATTTGACCCTAAAGGGGTCAAAGATTCAACCTTTACGGATTTAATATTGGAATTCCGGTGTATACTTGATACTAGAAGCAATGTGTGTTCAAATATCTAAGAATTACTCAAATATAAATGGATTATGAGATGATTTCATCAATTTCAATTTTTTGTGCCATTAATGGTGGAACTAAGAATTTGAAGAATTTTAAGACATAATTCGATTAAGAGACTTCCCAAATTGCGTAGAAATTGAAGGAAACAAAGTGGGGAAGGTGCTCTACCTTGGGATGATGTTTGGGAGAAGTTTTTCTCTCGTAAAATAGCTTAGAACAAAGTGGGTTTGTAAAAAAAATAAGAAATTAGGGTCGTGAAGGGTTTAAATACTGTTTTTCAGCAGCTCTATAGGTGATCACGATGTGATCCCTATCGTGATGGGATTCCATCACAAGGTGATCACTATCATATGGAATTCTAGGTGAAATAGTAGATCATCATGATAAGCATCATGACGTGATGCTTATCATGATGGCCCTTTTGTTGCAGATTTTTCAAAAACTTCAAATAGGGTCTCGAAATTGAAATTGAGTCCAATTTTTACAAACCATATATGTTTTCTGAGTCAAAATCATATTACGGACTCAACAAAATTGATGAAATTTACATTGGATGTCGTTTGAGCAAAATGAACCCTCCACCAAGGTTTAACCAAACTACGAAATTTTCCAACTTTCTGCAAAACAACTCAAATAAAGACAGAACATCGTGGGAGGCATACCAAAGGTCAACCTAGCCTAAGTCCACCACTCCGGAGCTGATGGAAGCATCAAAATTACGATCTAAAACTTTTAACATCAAATTACCACTCAAGCTCCTCGTTAGACTATAAACTTAACTAAAATCCACAATTCTATATAACTTTCAAATGAAAACTCCAAAACACAAACTTAAGGTCAATCTAGACTTTGTTTGGTATCTGAATTTAATCTTGAGATCAACTCTAAGGAAAGTTGACTTTGGTTAACGAGTACTTAGTTTTAGGCTCTAAAATAGGGAATTTGAGATAATTCTCAACTGAGTCACCAGGGATCCAAACTACCGGTCCCAACAAGTCATAAACGACTTGGGATAATTACTGGAATACTCTAGAATACAAAAAATTATATATTTATTGTAAATGACCATGAGGGTCATTATAGTTCTTTTAGTATTTGATGTTTTAAATAGATCCATCTATAATGTAGATTGTGTGAACATAGTAGTGCACAACTTGAGGTATATTAACATTGTAATGTTTAATATGAAAGTTGTCAACATCTTAGTATTAAGTATAAAATATGTCAGCAGAATGGTATTACTTGTCTTAAGTCAACATGGTAGTGGTCAATTATCTTGTGCCAACATAGTAGGGAGTTGATCTTTTATAATAAATGATATTATTGCTTCTCGATGTTGAGAGCTAGAGTTGTCCATGTATTACATAACCGAGTTCATGGTTTATATATTATCGTTGAGTAGATTAATATAGTTCTTCATGTTACCTTCTCATATGCTTAGTACATCCTAAGTACTGACATATACTCTATGTTGTATGTTTTTACCATACAGGTCTGGCCAACCATACGTGTGTTCTCGGTTGACCTAATATGTAGTCCAGATTAGAAGAAGAAGTTGGTGAGTCCTTATTGGTTTGAGGGCATCCATTTTCTAAAAAATATCTTTATGTTTATTTAGAGCTTATACTTGGTCTTAAAGTTGTAAGCTAGATATATAATTTTCTTTAGTAGATTTTTAATCTTATGTAGTGGTTTTCAGACAAAGATGTAGTAAACTTGCTACTTCCTTTTCAGTATCTATATTTTGATTCTTGTGAGATTTCCAATTTTTGATAAATATATATATATATATTACTTTACTTCCACAGAACATGTGAGTGAGTAGTTGTATGCCATATTCAAGGGTACTTCCGGGGCTACTCTGTGGCTACCGTTGCCTTTTCGCTTCTAAGGGTAACTCCTGGTTCGTGAAAAAATTAGTATTAGAGCTTTAGGTTCAAGTGTCTTATTGTGTATGAAAGCCAACGTTTGAGTGTCTTTTATGTGTATGAATTGCAGCATACTTATGACTAAGAGGATAATTAGTGTTTACGAAAGTTTTCTTTTGTTCATGTCTCACTTCGTGCTGTGGAGTTTAACTTTGAGAAATATTTTCTAGCTTATGCTTTATGCTCTTTAGATTGTTCCTCCCTGAAGAGCGCCAGTTCTAGAGCAACCAGACTGACATCTTAAAAGCCAAGATCGGTCAGAATATACCCCTTAGTCTTCGGTTTTCCTTATTAATTCATCCTCCTATTCTTATTTTCTGGTGAGTTGTGTAAGTATTAAGGTAGTAATAGTAGTAGTAGTAGTTGACAAGGTAGGTTCGTGGTAGACCCTAGAGGTGTAATAGGGGAAATATTTTATGATAGAAATGATCCTAGAGTTAGAATTGTAAAGTCAGAAGTGTAGAAGTCAGAGTGGGGCATAGTTGCTAATTAAGGTAGTAGACATATGTTATGTGATTACTCGAGAGTAGTAGGATGATATGTCCTTAAATATTGAATGAGGAGTAATAAATTAGTGTAGATTGCATTTTAGTGTGAGGAGAAGGAGAGGTTGATGGTTAGAGAGGCTTAAATGATGTTTTAATTATGGTTAAAGGTTGTGTGTGGGGTTGAATTTATTAGAGTAGGAAATTAAGGTTGAATATGTTGTTGTTGATTATCATAGGTCTAATATTATTGAGGCTTGCGATTTATTAGTTATAAGCTTGAGTAGTGATCAGAAGTGCATGTTATCATTAGTTAGTATCGGGGGATAAGCTTGAACTCTAGATGATTATTCTAGTGTGATGTATCATAATATGATGATGGAGAAGAAGTAAATGTGTGATGTTAGTAAGCTAAAAAAAGTGTTAGTCTCTTTGTGATGGCCTTAGGGGTAAAAAGGAAGCTAGAAGTTAAGAGTTATTTCAAAGAGGAGTCCGATAAAGAATGTAAGTATGAATGGTTGTATTCCTTATATAGGGAGTTCATTCATATGTATATTAAATGCCTGACTGGTAGGGTGGTTGGTTGTAGCCCTATTTAGAGAGGAATTTCCCAGACTTAGAATTTCTAACCTTGTCCGAAGGGGGGGATGGTAAGATGAAGGACTAGTCAAGTCTTGTGACCCTGATAACAAACAGTCTCAGTGTAGAGCTATTATCAAATGATGACCCTTCATTTCCCTTTTGTTCTCTTGGTACTTCAGTTGGAGATAAAATTTTGTACCATGCCCTTGTTTATGCACATTATGAAGGTTTAAGTTCATGATTAGTTCCTAGAATAAGAAGTAATTATTCCAGACAGCATGACAGTCTTACTCTTGATGTAGGCCTTCAATTTATGATGTCAATTATAGAGTTCATATTAAGATTCATGAATCCATCTTCTGTTATATTCTAGATATTCACTTTATTTCTTTACTTTGATCCTTGAACCCATGTTTGAGTATTGAGAGTGCAGTAATGATGTATCCCTTCCAAGTAGTAATGTTCAGTTTAGACTTCATGTATTAGTTTTAGAGTAAGACTGTGATTCCGTAGCTTCTATAGCTTATGGTTGTGCTTTACTTTTGGTAGTGATTCCATGTATGATAAAGTAAATGGTAGTGAAAGGAGTTGAGTAGAAGATAAGATGGAAGATAGTTTATGCTCGACCAATAGTTGCTTTGGCAAATAGGATGCTAAGTGTTATTGTAGTGAATATGTAGAGTTATTGACTTCAGTAATGTTAATAAAATCTGTAGATGGTTTAGTTTTAGCTTCAAAGAAGTAATGGAGTGGTAGTCTATTAATAGGTTTGAATATTTTGTTGATGAATATTGGAATGATTATAGTATATATAATGACCCCCGTGGTCATTTTATTGCTTTTATGCTTTTTCTATGTCTACAGCCTTCTGGTTACTTCCCTAAGTCATTTTTGACTTACTAGGACCGATAGTTCAGTTCCTTAGCAGTTTTGTTGCCTGTTAGGTTAATTCTCTTATTTTTGAAGATTTAACTTTGAAATGGTGGATCTTGACAATGAATTCTTAGAAAACAAACTCAGAATTGAATTTCGATAGTTCCATTAGCTCTGGAATGTAGTCTTTGGTCTAGTTGGATCGTTAGTCTAAGTCCCAAGGTTTTCTACTAAGTTTTGAGTAGTTTTGAGGAAATTTAGTTAAGTAGGAGATGAGTTTTTAGCTTGAGTCAGTCTTTTGTGCTTGGAGTGTCAGATTAAAATTCCAACACTTCCATTAGGTTCAAATTTTGAATTTGGGCTGGTAGGATTTTTGGCATGCTTCTCGAGGTGTCCATGCTCATTTTAGAGGTTAGTGTGAATTTATGAATTCTTTCTTCTTTTGGTTATGTTGGTTTCGGGACTCTTTTACTTAAATGAAACTGGATGTTTATTTCATTATTTTCATTAAGTTCGGAATATTATTTTCATGCAGTTTGCATATTTGATTTGTCAAGATTAGACTCTATTCTCATTTCGAGCCCCTCGTTAGGACATTTTCCAAAGATGTTGAACAACTAGGTTGTTTTCATGGGCACAACTACAGTTCCTCCTTCCTGTTTGCAGGTATTTGGCCGTATTCATGGAGGTTTGAGTTTTTGTTCTCAGTGATTGTGGGCCTAAGGCTATGATCGCAATATGTAGTAATTTTTGGGGGGCAGCAATCGCGATGAATGGGTTGTGATTGTGGTGTGTTTGGAGAAACCCAGGCAAATGGTCTTTATCACATTCGCAATGGATCGTCCACAATTATAAGGCCCCGTCTATCTTATTTTCTTCATTCGTAGGAGGTCGACCGCGATCGCAGTACCTGTGTCCAAGGCCTATATAAGGCCTTTTAGCCTTTTCTTCCTAATTCTTTTATTTAAATTTCTTCACTAAAAATATATCCTTGGTCTAGTTAAAGTTTAATCAAGGTGCATTATTGGGCCTTTGTTTTCTATGATTTGGGAACTTAATTGTGTGTGTTTCCCCTTCGTTTTGGGTCATGACAGTAAGTGGTTAATGACTCCTTGATTTGAAGTTTAAGGCTGATTAATTGTAGGGATAAGAAGAGGTAATATTTGTGTTCTTGCGGATATCGAATACCAAATGTCGTGGCTTAGACAAGTCTGATCTTTTTACATATAGTACCTTGTTCCTCCAGGTTAGGGTTGAATGCAATAAGAGCATATGGTTAGCCATAGAAGTTTGTAGCTATTGGTACCCTTATGATAATCATAAGTTTCGAATAATGAGCAGAGTGTGTTACAAGAGGAAGTGTAGTTGAAGGGTGGTCGCTAAGCTAGAGATTGTCAATTGTATTGCTAAGGACAGTGGATCCATATTCTTACTTCATACTTTTTGTGCTTATATTTCCTATAATATAACTTCAGATCTAAATGAGGCTTACATCTAGTCATGTTTTCTCTAGCCATGATAGCTGACATCTTATGATCTCTAAGTTAACCCCATGCATGATTAGTATCCAACTCATTTTGACGTAATAGACTCTCCCTTTAGCTACTGTTACATATGTCAGTTTCATGTAGCATGTAGAATAACACGAGTCTCATTAAGTGCATTCATGTTTACTTGTCGAGTTCATAGTAGTGAAGTTCAATCATAGTAGAATACATGTTAGTTTAGTCAACGACTAGCTTGATCATGAGTAATATGACTTTTATTTGTTCTAAACTTGAAAGTCTTAATTCACGTGATTCATTGAGAACTATTAAGTCAAGATTCTTGAAATTTAGGGAAAAATATTCATGTATTTGCATAAGTTTTAGGCCACATACATGATTTTACTAAAACAAGAAAGGTTTGATAGAATGTGAAAACTGACTCCAAGTGAAAGGAGGTGAACCATGTGGTCTACAATCTCTATGTATACTCTACCACTACCCAAAGAGGCTAACCTAGTACTAATTTGACTGGTTTTTGATTAAAATGTTTTTAATTGGTCAAGTAAGGAGCAATAGTATGTTTTGGGAGTAGTATTAGCAGCAAACGGATTAAGTGAAAGACCCTATCTCATAACTATGTTTCCAATCATAGAATGACATGTTTCCTAAAAGAAATTTTTATGATAGACCCGTCTTGGTTGGATCTACTAGGTTACTCACTAGGTACTGTGCCCGTGGAGGGGCAAGGTACTCTTCTCAGCTGGTAGTTTGCTGAATTTGATAGATATTCACATGGTATTATATGCAGGTTATAGAACCTCCCACAAATCGTTAAATGTCATTATCCGAATTTATTGTTTATAAATGAAAATGTAGTATATTTCTTGCACTATCAGAAGTATATAACTCTTTTCTTGAGTAACTGATTTTAAAACTATAATTGATCATGCATTGCACAACTCACTCATGGTTCATTTTTACTTATATTGATCATATTGATATTATGTATTATTGTACCCCTCTCGGTTACTCAGTACATTCGATGACTGATCGCATACTCTCTTGCTGTATGATTTCACATGTAGGTCAGGCCAGTCATACTCAAGCACACGGTTGACCGGATCTACTATCCTTAGTTGTCTAGAGATTTGTTGAGTTCCCATGGATGTGGAACACTTGTTTTTATGTTTTATTTTTTCTTAGAGTTAATTTGTCTATTCGATACACTTTGTTTCATTCACTCTAAAGTTAGTTGGGGACTTGTCCTAGCAATCTAGTATTTCAGTACTTAGAGGCTTTCTCATAATCAAATTAGTAGTATTTGACTTGGAGCTTTCTTCATAATGGTGTGTTTATGTTTAATATGTTGGATGGCCCACTATCTTTAGATATTATTTATTTTATGCTTTCGCTGATGTGCAAGTGATTAGACCTATGAATGAGCTACGAGCCAATGGTCTATCCAAGGCTATTGAGGCAACTCAACAGCTAAGAATGCCTTGTTGCACCCAGGGGGTGACTCCGGCGCATTATACAAGTACACTAAACGAATCTAGATACTTGAAGTAGAATCAAGAAAGATGCAACGCCTTGCATGCGAACATGTACATAAGGTCCTGGTAGAGCAAGAAATGTGAAATTTAAAGTTGTAGAATAAGACGAAGAAGCTTGATTCTTGGTGGTACTTAAGTCCTTAGGTGTGTGGTTTTTTTTATTTTGGATTCAAATTTGGTAGGTTTTTTTTTATTTTTGTTAAAATTCGACGGTATATTTATCCCTTTTCCGAATGAAGTTTCAATAATTTTTGCATATGAAACTTCAGCAACTACTAAACCACATTTTAAGAAAAAAAATAGTTAGGTATATATTTCTCAACGGTAGTAGTTTCCTTTTCTTGTTTATTTTTAATTACCTGTTAAATTAACTAACTGATGGCTTTACTTAAGCAATTACTGAATCAAACATCAACAATTACTGAAGTTTCATACAATAATTGTTGAATATTCGCTGAAGTTTCATGCAACAATTGGTTGGTATATTATAGGACTTAAACTTGGACCTATTGGTGATCCTCTACATTAAGAGACTTAGGATTAGGCAATTGATGATCTGTTTTTAGAAATTTTTGATCAATTTTCAGCAATTGCTAATCGATTTTTAACAATTGTTGTTTAATTTTCAGCAATCACTAATCTATGTTCAGCAATTACTGATTTGCTTTCGTCAATTGCAGAAAATATTCATTGGATCAATCATATATAATTGAAAAACCTGATTAATAATTTGTGCGATCAATTATATTTAATGATAAATAAATTGGTATTGATATATTATATGTAATGACCCTCAAGGTTATTTTTTCTTTGTATTTTGACTAGTTTACCCTTTCCCTAGTTTTATTACGTCAAACTAAGTTTGAAGTTGGTTTGGGAACGAAATGAGTCTTGAGTAAGATTTAGGAAAATTTGAGATTCTAAGCCTTAAAGTGAGAAATATGGAATTCTAAGGGTCATTTAGAGTTCGGGACCTTGAACAAAAATCCGTCAGTTCCATCAGCTCCAAAATGTTGACTTCGGTCTGGTAGCACCTTTGTTTTCTATTTTAGCCCATCATGGTGATTTTACGTGATTAGTCAGGACAACGTTGAGTTAAGGGAAGGTTGACTTTGTTCAATATTCGAACTTCGAGTTACGTGATTGAAAATCTAATGATTCATTGGATTTGGGAGGAGGTTATAGCCTAAAATGAGGTCTCTTTTATTTCTGTGAGCTCCGGGGGCTTTGGTCATTTTAGTTAAAAATGGACCCTTAGTGAGTAACAGCTAAAGGAGACCTCGTACGCATGTTTTATGATTTTTTTGAGTTTGAAACTTTGAAATTAGTATAGTTTCATATATGGTTTGTTTACATGAGATTCTGTACGAATCTCTAGGTCCATTTGGAGTTGTCAGTTTCCTTGAGTTTTGTTGTTCTTGTTGTTGTTGTCACATCTTTATGGACTTCATTGCAATCATGTGAGGACCACGATCACGAAGGCCTGTGTTCTTGTGTGACGCAATTGTGTGGGTAAGAGCCACGATGGCAAAGTGTAAGCTATTTGTTTATCTCGATCGCATGGTTGAGGTTTGCAATTACGAGGGTTTGATTTCCTGCAGGACACGATCGAGTGGGTGATGTACGCAATCACGTAAGGCTAATTCTTGATGCATCATGATTGCGTGATTAGGGATCGCGATGGATACGCTATTCACTGGGCATATTTTTAAACAGATTTTCATGAACTCCTTCATATTTTCATGCAAAACCACGACCAAAAAATCTCATTTTAGCAAAGTTTGAGTAGAAATTTTGAAGATATCAATTAGGTAAGGTTTCTAAGAAATTTTTCATCAATTCCCTATTACTTTAATGTGATTATTGCATAGACATTGAAGGTTTTAAACCCCAAAATGGTGGTTTTGCACATGAACTCAAAAAATTATAAAACTTTGATTTTCAACCATGAAAAGGAATGGTTTTTCAATAAAACTTGATATTTAGCTTATCCATGTGTTAAGTAACATATATTTACAATAACATTCTAGTTTTGACCCCGTGGGATGGGGTGAGCTTTTGGATGAACTCTTTTTATTTGAGTTTTTAGTGTTGATTATGGTATTTCCTTTTGTTCTTATTGATTGGTAACTAGATTGTGAACGATTTGTTACGACTTGAAAACTAGGCGTGATGGCACATACTTTCATCACCCGGTAGGTCAGTCTAACTCACAATGTAAAATGAAATAAGCTATAAACAACAATGGGAAGTAGTAAGTATAGGTGATTAAGAGTAATATCTATAGTAAGTGCGAAATCTCTACAAATGTCCAAAACCAGGTTTCACTGTACATAGCCATTAGTAAAGATTTATACAAATGTTTGAAAAAATCTTACAGTCTTTCAATAAGTACAAATTCCAAGATAGAATGGAAATTCCGGAGACTATGAATGAATAAAATCTACCTTTAGAAATCTCTGAGAAATGGCTAAGTCCGAAAGTAAGAACTCACAGCTGATCCGCTATAGCACTTGTACAAGAGTTCATAAAAGAAAGGGTGAGTACAAGACAACGGTACTCAGTAGCTTCCTCGACTAGCTAACTATAAACATAAAATAAAGCTCCTAACTCCCAACCAGTCCTCTGAAAATACTACAACCTTCAGTAGACATATATGTACAGTTGCCCAGCAACAATTTATACAAAAGAATTGAAATATCAGTAAGAACACCAACACTACAAGTCCAACCAGTAAGGATAGAGTATCTCGAAGCTCCCAATGAAACATTAACTAAAATTCATCAATAAAATAGGCACCGGCCACTTACACAATTATGCCATTTTACTAATATAATTAGGCACTAATTATTTACGCATTCATGCCAATTCAATAATATAATTAAGCATCGGTCAATTACACGGTCATGCCTTTTCTATAATACAGTTAGGTATTGGTTAATTACACAATCATGCCTTTCCAATAATATAATTAGGCTTCAATTATTTACACAGTCATGTCATCTCAATAATATAATTAGACACCTGTAATTACACAATCATGACTTTCCAATAATACAGTTAGGCACCGGTGAATTACACAATCATGCCTTTTTAATAATATAATTAGGCATCAGTCAATTACTCACACTCATACTATCACATAAACCAAGTTTCACGTTTGAATGATTTCAAGTGAGCAAATATCACATATAAATTATGGCAATATCACACATAAGGTTCCAATAAAAATCAAGGTCTCCTATTCCTTTATCCCTGTAATTTCACCCAATTAGTATATAATTGAATCCCAATTCTTACTCAATTTATCATTTCTCACAACATGATTCAAATCAAATAATTCACAAACCATTTCAAGTGTGTATATAATTAAACAATTTTAAGAAATATCCCCATTACCCCATGTTCATTCATTTGGAGCCAACATAATAATTAATGTTAATCCCAAAGCACCCAATCATACCGAGTCACTAGATAATTAGCAAGAAAAGTTAACACTTTATAGAAAATCATTAACCTCAACTTGCCCTAATTTCGAAGAACTAAGCTACTCAAGTATTTTTCCTCTCAGAATAGCCTCAATCGAGTAAAATCTAGTTTCTCATACAATAAATACAAGAAAATACATACAAATAAACGCCAAAAATCAAATAACCAAGGTTTAAGCAAAAACTGACCCTGGTCCAACAGAGTCAAGATTGAATTTTGATCAAAAAATAATGTCATCCATCACTATGGGATGTTAAATATTAAGTTTAATAAAAAATTCAATCTATTTCATTGCAAGAATCTCAAGTTTTAACCATTTTCGAGCTCTACTCTTAATTCACTATTTTGGGCTTCAAACCATGAGATTATTGATGAAGCTCATGTTAAAGTAAGGATAAATCGATGAAATAATCATTAGGAAACTCACCCAAGTGATAATCTTTGAAAGCCTTGATTATACTTTGCCAAATAAGAATTTTGAGAGGTTTTTCATGGAGAAAAAATAAGTTGAAACATGATTTGGTTAATATTTTAACGTCTAGAGAAATCAGGTCCCTCACCACAAATGCGGCCATTCCCCCGCGAACATGGCCTATCGATCCCATAACCCTCCGTGATCGCATACCCTAGAACGCAAATACGGAGAACAAATCCCATCAAGCATCGTAAATGTGTCACCATATCTATGAACAAGACACTTAACAGACCTAACACACCAAGAATGAGGTGTATGCCCTTGAATAAGGAGAACATCACAGAGCAACAACAACAGTTGTACAACAACAAAACATTAAGTCTAGAAATGACTACGAATAGACCCCCGGGGTTCATTTAGAACCCTGTGATAAGAAGCATCTATGAAAACATACTATTTTGATGTCCTAGACTCAATGAAATTATCAAATTATGCGCACAAGGTCTTCTTAACCCGATATTCATTAAGGATCTATGTTTAACTAAATTAACCAAAATGACCAAAATACATATGGGGATCATGGAAAATATAAAAGAACTCATTATCGGAAAAATTACACCTCTCCAATCCAATGGAATCATCTTATTTTCCATCTGGACACTCTAAGATCGAATGTTGACCTAAGTCAACTATCTCAAATTTTAGACTGTTTCAATACTTAAACTCACCACAGAAGGTCTAAAATAGGTAACGAAGGTATATCTAGACCACAATTAATATTACAGAGCTAAATAAATTAATGAGATTCTGATACGAGGTTCCAAACTCTAGATGATTCGTAGAGTTCCCCATTTTAAACTTAAAGGCTTCAAAACTCAAAATTCTCAAAATTTTATATCAAATCCCATCATATACCTGGATTGATCATGGAACTACACTGAATTCAATATGATAGGACTACGAGAGGGGAAATATAGTCAAAATACTCAAAAAATAGAAAAATAACCTTTAAGGTCATTACACGATTGAAGGATATTCGAAAAAGAAAAACTCTCGTGTGATTTGATTCTTCAAAGTTTATGGCAAATTGAGGTTCTTTAGTCCCTTTATAAGTATTAGTGATTACTTACTAGATTATTTGTGGTTGGGAAAGATAATTACTTTGGGTTTATTGGGTTTACGTATGTCGGGATCAATATAAAAGAATTATTTATTGACGTGATTTCATAATTTATAATTTTATTTTATATTGTGAAGTAGATGAATACCATAATATGGTTGGGCTACATTGAGATGAAATTGTAATGAAAACTACCTTATGATAACTCAATTGGTCAAAATATGTTATTTATGCAAAATCTTATGAAAGTTTGAATAATATGGGTTAATTGGTGATTGTTTACTTCTGTGATAAATTGATTTCTTTTTTGTAACCTTATTTGATGCCACTCTCCTTGATTACATAGGTGTATGAATATCTATTCTTATGGTGCATGAAAACTGATTTGTGGTGATGATTTGGGGTGTGGGTATCCGAGGTTTCTACCGGACACACCTTATTGAGATATTTTAGATATTGATGCCTGAGGTTTTTCTCAAGTGTTGCTATCTGATTTATGGCCTGATGTTTCTACTAGGTACTAATATGTAAGTGTTACCTGAGGTTTCTACCAAGTATTGATATACAAAGCATCGAGGTTTCTGTCGGGCATGTATCAGGAGTGATAGGGCAGGCAGGCTTCATGATTATTTACGTATCATATTGGATTTACTTTGATTTTCTTATTATCTGGATTTTTTGCCTGCTCGATGACTTATACTTACTTGAGAATTGGTGTTTCCTTGAGATCACTTGATAGTTGAATCATTCTCTGAACTTGTTAATGTTACTTTTATGATTACTCACAATCTATGACTACTAATTGGTATTTCCTTGATACTTGATTGGACTTGATATTGTTGACCATCATGAGGTGATCTCTATTATGGTAGAGTTGGTGATAGTTTACCTTGTGGGAGTTACTTATATTTATATATATCTTGTTCTGTATTGTTGGCTGGGTTGTTGTATATAAACTGTTTGCAGGTCGTATTATTGAAGGGTGGTTGGATGTCAGAGTAGTTACTAATTCTTTATATTTAGACCAGCCGAGGATACTGCTGAGTACCGTTGTTTTGTGCTCACCTTTGCATGTTCTGCTCTATTTTATAGGTACTGTAGCCGGACGGACTTGAGCTTTCCTCCTCATGTCTAACCGCTTATTATGGGACATTTAGAGTTAGCTTTAGCTCGTCCTTGGTCTGCAGGGTCACTTTTCATTAACTTGGAGTTTTTACTCTTTCTTGAAAGACTTTGAGATTTAGACCAAATATTACATAGGTATTACTTTGTGGCTTTGCATAGTGGCTACCTAGTTTTGGGGGTAGTTGAAGGCTTCCACATAAATATATTTTATTTGTGTATTACTTTTCACACTTATTTTGACTTTTTTTTATATTATTTTTGAGTTAGACTGCCTTACCGGGTTGGGAAGGTACGTGCCATTAGACCTAAATTTTGAGGCGTGACATTATAGGCTTAGACTTGGTGGTGGTATAATACAACAAGATATTATTTTATAGACCGAGTAAAATGCACGTGTAGTCAATCTTAATTGAGAAATTTGACTATTAATTCATTGGATCAATCATATTTAATGATAAATAGAGAGGTTTTAGTATATGGTAGGACTTAGACTTGGACTTGATGATGATCTCATATAAAGAGAGACTTAGGATTAAGAAATTGTTGATCTATTTTCCTTAATTGCTGAATTATTTTTAACGAATACTGAATTTTTTTAGCAAATTTGATGATCTTTTTCATCAATTGTGCATCAATTTTCAGCATTTCGAGAATTTATTATAACAAATTCATCAATTTTTAATTTTTTTCTGCAAATGGTGAATTTATCGTAACAAATAGAGTAATTATTGATCTCTTTTCAGTGCTACATTATTTTCAGCAAATGCTCAATTGTTTTCTACAATTACTAAACATATTAATTGCATCATCATAGCATTTATAGAGATTATTAGATAAGTAGAGGAAGTTTTGGAAAAGTGGCGTACCAATTTCATTAATTTAAATTTTGAATTTCATTTCATTTCTGAATACTTAAAATAGTAACTACTCATTACCTTTCATCTTTTAGACATTTTTTCTCTAGGCATCTCTTTCCAAGAAAATCATGATTGTTGTAGGAACTCATTGTTTCATTTCTGAAAACTGAAAAACTAAAAAAGCAAGTACTCATGAACTTTCATCTTGTAGACGGCTTTTCATCCTCTATTTTAACTAATATCTTACTTTTTTCTCTCACTACTCTCAAATCAGCCAAAAAATTCAACTTTTTTTTTCACTACTCTCAACTCAAATCTACCAAAAAAATTAACATGACTTCATCTTCTTATTCTTATGCTTATCATCCATACGCTTTCCTTCTCTGGACAAAGAATCAATGTGCATTAACAAAAGACGAAGATTGTTTCCTTAAGATTGATGATTTTTGGAATAGCACCCATGATACACTATTTTTCTCCCAGAAAGGGAAGCTTGTTGTGTTGCCATGCTACACTACTTTCATCTTTTAGATGGTTGATTTTTCTTTACTCAAATCTATTTAGTGTAGAGTCTTTCAAGTTTTTGAGTTTCAAGGATGGACCAAAAAATTTCTACTTAGAGCCCTTATGTTTATGAACCTCTTGTCCCATTATTTTATGTTAATATTCAATCTGCAAAAAAAATTATTTTGAAATATTTATTCTAGCTAGATAGATCGTCGTTGATCATTACCTCTTCAATTGCTCATCTCTAGAATTAACTCTTTATGTCTGTCGATTTTGCATAACGGTGGATGACCATTTGAGTTGAAAGTTTCCTTTGATAAGGCAAAATGGTTCTTAAATTTGGTTGGTTCTTTGAATGTATGGCCATCAAAGATTTTTTTTCCGACAGTCGTGTCACTGCACACATTATCATCACCACTCTCTTGCCCTGTGCAATAAATTTTTATAATCTATCGACTCTTAGAGACATTCTTGTAATATTTTTCTTGGTTGCAAAGTGTTGCTTTGACTTGTCTTCTCTCATGATGAATCAGATAATTGAAATCAATTCTGAATCCGCATATATTTCCTATGGAATGATAGTCTCCGTATTCTTGAGGAAGTGGTCTTGACCTTGTTGATGTAACTCGTACTGCTTTCATCATTTTTATGATGCTGAAACCTTCAACATCATGGGGTATTTATGATGCCGAAACCTTCAACATCATGGGGTATGTCTGTCCTGGGGATACTTGGGTCCTCAAACCTAGTGATGTCATTTTTGTCGAGCCCTTCTATGTTCTATCTTCATTATATCCTCCTTCTGATGAGTTAATCGAGGATACAAGGTTAATCGTCGACCTTGAGAATAATGAGTCGATTAAAGATGTTCTCTTATCGATTTAGTTGCAGATACAACATATGAAGAATGCCACAGGGAGAAAACAAACTGAGAAGTGACATTGGGGTGTGACTTATTATTATATATATTTTTTTTTTGAGATTTTTTAAAGTTTTTTTTGTGGTGATGGTAAAATAAATGTATTATGATATTATAAATTACTTTACTTGATTATTGTCTCCTTTTTTGATTAATACAAAAAGTGGAGATATATATAGATATGCATACTGTGATTTTAAGTCATCTACATGTGTAATATTAAAGCAGTGAGAGCAATTGCAGAATATCTCTCGGCAATTGCTGATGTTGTAAGTGAAAACAGATTCATATTTTCAGCATTTGCTGAACATGTCTCAGTAATTCCCGAATCTATTTTCAGCTACAACTTCAATAATTATTGAAAAATATTCAGTACTTATTGAATTTGAGAAATAAATTGCACCAGTTGCTTAAAAAATTACAGACAGAATTATATGATCATTCTTTTTTAAATTATAATATAGGTATTTTAAACTATCAATTGCTAAAAAAAAATTACATAACAAGATATCAAGACCAACAATACATAAAAATGAAGCATTCAATGAGAGCATTAAATAAAAAATAAAATAATTTAAGAGATTAATATATTTTTATTTTTATGGACTTTGCTCCAAGCATGCTGTTCGTTTGTATTCAACCCTTTTACATATGGAACTATTATTTCTCTATGGAAAATGGTTCTCCGATTGTTTTTCTCTCTTTATTTTCCTTCTTCCTAATATGTCTGGCTCAATATATAGAGGAGGTATTTCCTGTCTAAATTTTTCATAGGAATTTGCTGAATCTTCACTACCACGAGTTAATTTTCCCCAAGTATGCAAACTAATACGAATCTACCATGCAATATGGAGATGAGTACTCATAAATACACATCTCAAAATCATCACTGTTGGCAGCGAAGTACTGCCATAGCATGTGGGCGAGGTATTTTGTCAAGGTTATAGACTCTACAAGTGTAAGATTTGTATTGCAAATCGAACGTTGTAACTGCATCGTGACAGGTGAAAATAAAGTTATAGTTGTCAGTTTGATGAACCAGTATCTTATTTCCCAACCTAACTTTTTTAGCAATCTCTGCTTATTTCAAAGGGACTAACAAGGTTGATGCAAGGAGCTCATTTTGCCTCTGATGAAATTTTTCTCCAAATTTCTTATTTATTTCATCAAAAAGAGCGGTAATGGGATATTTTCTTTCATCAAGAAATATCATGTTAATTGACTCAGTAGTTGTTAATGATATGAAAGTAGTTGTTGAAATATATGCAGTAGTTGTTGAAAAATATTGAGCAACTGCTAAATATTTGCTCAATATTTTCACAATTGCTTAAAATTTTTCGTCAAATGTTGATCTATTTTCAGCAACAAATTCAGCAATTGCTGAATAATTTTCAACAATTGTTAAAAATACACAGCAATTGCTGGAAAATAACACCCGCTTTTCCTATTTTATGAAAAGAATGCCTTTCTCCATTTGTGAAATTCGACACGCTCAAGATGTTCGGTGACCCTTGAAATTATATCTCTTATTTGATTAAAGTGATCATTGAACTTATCTATGTTATACGCTTTGATTATTAAAAATGGTAGATAATTTTACCATTGAGAAAGTTAGTTTAGATATTTTCTTTGAGCTGCCTCATGAAACAACCATAATGAGTTGAAAGGAACACACTTTTAATCATTTTTTAATACTCGGGTTTCTATCAGAAATTACGCATAATTTAGGAGTATCATGCACAAATCTTCTTATTTGCTAGAAAAAATATCGATAAGAGACATCATAGTCAGAGTCTATACAAAATGTCACTGAAGAAATAATTTTTTTTGCATCTTGTGCTATGAAAGACAACAATACTCCTCCGTCATTTTCATTTAATAATGTCCCATTAACAACTATAACTTTCTTGATATGGTTAAAACTGCGAATACAAGCTCCATAGGCAATAAAAAAATACTTGAACTTACCATTTTTATTAATCTTTAAAGTCGTTATACTTCAGGGATTTTCCTTCGTAATCATATAATGATAAGCATCAAACACTACATAATCTTGCTCATGGGTCCCCCTTACCAACGACTTTCCAATCTTGTTTCTCTTCCAAATCTATCAATAACTGATGTTTCAGCCCAACTTAATACTAATTGCATTCTTAATATCTTTCAAGTTGGCCTTTATCCTTGGAAAATCTTTCCTTGAATTATGGACCAAGAAACTTTATTGTAGCATATGGGTTATGGCTTGTAAGATGTTGCAAACCATATGTGTGTATTTTTTTTATACTTTATGATATAAAATCTATCAGAACTTTCAATCTTTACATCTCCC
>JBDJHY010311742.1:0-19246 GCA_039654485.1 Withania somnifera | reverse complement strand
CGGTTAGGGGATTAGGAATTTTTGTTTCTTTTTATAGTTAGACAACCGAGGACGCTGTTGAGTACTGTTGTTCTTATACTCACTCCTTACTTTTCTGCACTTTTGTGCAGGTACCAGGTGCCGTACTTAGTAATTTTCTCTTCTCCCTTCAATCCAAGCAAATTTTGAGTATTTAGAGGAAGTTAGTTGTTCTTTCATTAGTTGTCGCGGGTTTCCTCATCCATTTTATTTTTATAGTGTCTTTAATTTTTATAGACTTTGTATGAATATTTGAATTCCTTGTATTTACATTCTATAGAGGCTTGTGAACGGTGACACCTGTCCTTGGGGTATACTTATATATCTATACTATCGTTATGACTTTCGCATTTAGATGTTTTATTAGTTTAAATTCTATTTTCACCTGATTTATTGTTATTCAAATAACCTATTGGGTTTGGGAAGGTAGGGGCTGTCACGTTCGGTTTTCGAGGCGTGACATTTTTTGTCTCTTAATATTTGTAAGAAGTAAAGATATAGAAAAGAAAATATAAAGGACATCTGGCAACTGCTGAATAGATGGGCAGCTACCTCTGAATGTCTCAAATGAAACCTCGATGGGTGTGGATAGGCTATCACAACATCCTAGGCTCCGAACCTGCACAAGAGTGCAGAAAAGCAAGGAGTGGGTACAAAACCACGGTACTCAGCAACATCCTCAGCTGGTCTAACTATAAAATGGAAGTGAAACCCCTTACAACCAAACCTCTAAATACTATTACCTGCAAGAAGCTTCTAAATGGCATCCCAGCCAACAAACACGAATATAAATCTCATATCAAGACAACTAGTATTCCAAGTAATCTCAAACCTTTTCTAGAAACCATCTAACCTCAAATTATCATTAAATGCCAAGAATCTCAAGTAATCAAATAATCTCAAGTCATTACCAGATGTCAAGTAATCTAAAGTAATCAGATAATCTCAAGTCATCGCTGAATGTCAAGTAAACTCAAGTCATCAACAGATAATCAGATAATTTTCAAAGAATCATTCAAAATCATATAACCTCAACGAATTAATCAATATAAATAGATAATCAATGCCACAAGTCAAATAAATGCAATATACAAGTGTCCCAATGCATGTTTGTCCTAGGTACACTCCTATTGGCATATATATACACATCCCAAACCAGGACCCATGGGGGAGAGCTAAGATATATACGCCCTTAGTACACACATGTTGGTATATCCATATATGTCACAACTAGGACCCATGGAGACTATCTAAGTCATACACCCGTACCGACAAGGTACCCATTCCAGAACTATATAGATTTGAACAATTTACCACAACTCCAATACCCAAATGGTCCAATAATTAAAAGAATAGCCAAGTTGTGAACATGTTACCCCAACAATAGCATCAATAAGATCAAGTCATTTAGGAGTAATCAATTTCTTCAAGTATTTCATATTAGGTGGCTATTTTATTTCAAGATACAAATAGATTGGCCTCTCTTATGCAATCACTATCAAATATCTCTTTTCTATTTCAAATTAATCTCAATGGGAATTACTATATTTCTTTGATTATCATGGTATCAAAATTCGTCAAGGGAAAATTTCAACAAGTATATAATTCGACCCCAACTTCTTCGCTATAATATCACTTCTAATTATAGTAGCCCATTTAAAACAACTTCTAATTTGAATCAGGGCTATGGTTCAATGATTCATTTATATCACTATAGCCTTTAAATGGCATGACATTTCAGTTTTTAAAAGTCTTTACTGAGTCATCATAGGTAATGTTTATACAATTGCAGCCCAATACAATCAAATCAGCTCAGGGTATCAATAATATAGAAATCAAGTTATGACTCCAGCATGACATAGTATGCCAATTAAATGAAAACTATAATCAACCAAGGGCATATACAATTTAAAGTACTACCACAAGGAATCATCTCACTCATGAAAGTAAAATCAAGTATTTCAATTAGCAAGTTCAAGTATACAATTCAACAAAGTCCACAAAAATACATTATCACATAATTCTCATTATAACCCCGCATGTTTGATACTAGTGATCGAATTAATTCTTATCATTTCATATTTAAAAAATACACCCAAATGTTTTCATTTCTTCCCCTTACAATCAATTAATCAAGAATTTGTACCAACACTTTATATAAAGACCATAAAATATCAACTTACCTAAATGCTTGGGAAAATCTACCAATCATGAGTTGTGCCCTTCCGTGGAGCTTCAAATGAGCAAAATATATTCACAAACACATGACATATAAGTGATAATAACAATCAATACTCATATGTTAATTTTTGACACTTTATTCAAAATCTGCCCCGGGCCCACTTTATCAAAATCATAATTTTATTGCGAAAATATGTTACATGATACTTAGGAATCGAATTACAATTTTTATAAAAAAACCATTTTTCGTGACTCAAAATCATGATTTATCCATTTGCAAGTTCATGCCAAAATCCTCCATTTTTGGGTTTAAAACCTTCAAAATCCAAGGTAAAATCATGATTTAGTTAATGAAAATCAATAAAATTGTGTTTAAAAACATTACCCAGTGTTTAAATGTTGAAATTCTCTTCCTTAGTCTTATTAAAATGAGGTAAGAATGATAGACTTGTGAAATAAAGTGAAGAATTTCAGGTTTTAAAACCTCACTACCTAGGTGAACCTGTCTTCTCCACGAACGTGACCACCATCCTGTGAATGCAGAGAAGAACCATCCCAAAACTCCATGAACGCATCCACCAACCCATGAACGTAGAGAACACTGGTGACATCACCAGTAGCAGCAGTTACCAGCAACACTCAAGTATAAAAATTTCTCTGAATGGTCCCTCGGGATTCGTCTAGAATTTTTTGCAAACAAACCATATATGCAAGCCTATTGATTTTGACAACCCAAACTCAACGGAACCATCAAATCACACATATGAGGTCTCTGTGACTCGATACTCGTTTAAGGCCTAAAAACTAAATTTAACTCAAAATGGCCAAAATGCCCCCGACACCTACAAAAAATATGAAAGACTTCATTCTAGGCCAAACTCTACCTTTTAAATACAACAGAACCATCGAATTTCTAATCTGAGTAATCTAAGTTCGAATCTTGACCAAGTCCTATCATTTTCTTTAAAACTCAACTTTATCTCGCCTAATCATTCAAAATCACCATGAATGGGTTAAAACTAAGTACAAAGGTGCTACTATACCAAAGTTGACATTTCAGAGCTAATGGGATTGTTGGATTTTCGTTTCAAGGTCTCAAACTCGAAATGACCGTTGGAGTTCCTTATTTCTCACTTTAAAGCATTAAAACTCAAAACTCTCAAAAACTTACTCCAAATATGTTCCTTTCTAAGATTACCATGGAATCAAACTTTGTTTAGCATATTAAATCTATGGAAAGGGTAAACAGTAAAAGTATGCATACATCTGGTTCTATTCCTCACCATCTGTAGATGAAAACACGCAAGGACTCAGCACTCGCATACAATCACTCTAGATAAGAATGAAAAGATGTTTTCCTAGAGTTCGGTAGCCTCTCAAGGATAAGTAATGGACGTTTCCACAAGACTCTACTCAACTTGGCTCGTGTATAGTGGGACCTACAAACCTAGGGCTCTGATAGCAACTTTTCATGTCCCGAAATTCAGGCATAATGGGCCCCTATCTTCCCAACCTAATAGGTCAACGTAACTCACGAATAAGTATAGGAAAATCAATTTAATAAGTGGAAAGTAAATACACAAATTAAAATAAATAAATCAAAAGTCTTTTACAAATTAAAAAACCAAGTAGTCTTCGTCTCATAAGCCACTGAAATGGAGTTTATACAAGATATGAAGTCTCTCAATATCTCTAGGAATTAAAGATACAAGAAAAAAAAGATATAGGACATCTCATAACTGCTAAATAGATGGGAAGAGACCTTTGAATGTCTTAAATGAATCCTGGTTGAGAGTGGGTAGGCAATCACAAAATCCTAGGTCCCAAACCTATACAAAAGTGCAGAAAAAGCAAGTGTGTATAAAACCACGGTACTCAACAGCGTACTCGGCTGATCTAAGTATAAGGAATTAGTTATTACTCCTATCATCCAACCACTGTCCGATACTACAACCTACAAACAGTTATATACAATAGCCCAGCCAATAGAATAGGAACAAATAATACAAGTAAGTCTAAATAGCTTTCACAAGGTACACTTATCACCAACTCTTCCCAATAGTAATACTAGAACATGTTATACTGCATGTATCAAGTACTCTCAAGTTAAATTAGGTATCAAGTAGTCTAGAATTAACACAGGTTATCAAACATATATAATTCATCGAGCAGATAGGAAATCCAAATAAGATACAAGACAAAAAATGTTATGCAAAGCATAGATAATCATGATACATGTTTTTCCTAAACATACGCATCCGATGTAGAAGCCGTCACAGTCAGAATCTATTGGAAACTCACAAGGTACATATAAACCTACTTCCGAGACTGTCACAATCAGGTGTAAATTATCATTTATTTTTTAATTATATATATATACCCGCTGCCGAGACCATCACAATCAGAACTCCAATCAATGTGTTACCTAAATAATATATCTGTTATCGAGGTCATCACAGTCAGGTTTTCCAATATGAGTTATTTCCTTGATAAAGTGGGCCAAATTATTTCCATGTTCAAATATCAACAAATTTAACATAATAGAGATGTCATGGAAATATGATGCACAATCACAACCAAATAGAAAGAAATCAACTCAATAAGGCAAATAATTATCAAGCCACCCATATATTTTGATAATAATAAATTTCAACCAAGAAAGTCATCATGTATTAATGTTCACTATTACTTTAGTCCAAAAAGTTTCGCCCAACTCATGGCATGTCAACTAGTTCACAGAATAGATTAATTAAGTCCCTGATTTGAACCAACAAGTATCGCCACAATCAACCAAAAAAAATTCATATTCTCCCCATTACAAATAATCTAGCAAGTAATTACTAATGCCATATACAAATACCAAATAACCTCAACTTTCCTTAGAAATAGAGAAATCCCTTACTCGTGAACTTTACCTTTCCTTCGAGCCTCCGAATGAGCGTAATACAGTTACCATACAATAACACAAAAAATATACACTAATCAACACCTAAAGTTTTATAATTCAAGGTTTATTTAAAAAATAAACCCGGGCCCACGGTGTTAAAATCAAAATTGATCATAAAATTATATTGTTCATCACTTGGGTAAGCTAAATATCAAGTATTATCAAAAACTCATTCTATTTCATAGAAAAATTCTCAAGTTTTATCTATTTTTGAGTTCATCTTTTAACCACTGCGCTAAAAAACAACTAATTTTGATAAAAATTCACGTTAAAGTTAAGTAGAATTGATGAAAAAGTAATTAGAAAACTTACCCAAATGATAATCGTTAAAAACCTTGATCAACCTTGCCAAAAATTGGTTAAGGTTTCATTAATTCATAATTTATGTTGAGATTATCTTTCAAGGAATGATTCTTACTAGTTATTGAGTATTTTCAATGAAATCTGCGAAATATGTTATGAATATGCACTTCATAAGAGTTAGGATTTGAAAAGTTGCACGTTCATATGAGTTAGATGTTATGAACTTATATATTTTTATAAGTTAGAGAGTCATGGTAATAGAGTTGTTATATGAACATGAGATTTAGTAATATTTTCATATTAATTGGTAGAATTAGATGTTCTTTGAATTAAAGTGTCTTACTCATGAAGATTTTGAAGGAACATGAAAACTTAGTAAATCTTATAGAAAGCTTGAAACTTGATAAGTATTTTTAAAATTGTTGAGTTCTCACAAAGTTACATACAATACTATTAATTGAAACCATGTTTTCTCTAAATTAAGGAGTCCAAATTGTATGGATTATGATAAAGCATAAATCAGTGTTAAGAATAGTATAAATTGGTAAACTTCTAATTATGAAGCATGTTTTAGTAAGAGTCTAAATTTATGACTGTTACATGACTATCATGGAGTCTTGGGTTGAGTATGGAACTCATAAATAGAAGAGTAAATGATTGGAATTTAGTAATTAGTTGAGTCAATAATAGTGGTTTCTTAAAAGGCTAAAATTGGATTGGTGCTCAATGAGGCTTAATGGATTGAAACAGTTAGTTGGTTCTCTATTATTGTGTCCCACTAACCATCCACTAACCATGATTGAGTAGTATGTCTATTAACAGTCTTAGGAGTAGTATTAGTACTGAGAGGATTTCAGGGGGAGGAGGGGTTATAAAAACTCCTATGCCATAACTAATGTTGTTGACACAGAAAGGATGTGACTTGGCCCAATTCAACCTTTTTAGATTGGCTTAGTGGTTCCACTAGAAACTTTGAATTTTTCCTCTATCTTAGGGAGGTTTAGGGGTCCCCTCCAACATAGGGGATATTTTAGGTTCTATATCTATATGCACAGTGTATGTAGATTATAGAACCTCCTAAAGAATGTTAAATGTAAGTTTGAAGTAAGAAGATAATTAGGAAGGTTTTTACCTGTGTGTCTCTAACCTTGTTAAAAGCTAATGATTAACAAAGATGTTTTACTGCGTTATTATAATGCTCTTGAAAGGTGATGTTCTGCTGAGTTTTCCTTATATTCTTGAAAAATAAAGTCCTATTTTATAAACTGTTAGTTTACATAATATTGCATAATGAATTTGTATCTTGGAGTTAGAATTGTAGTTTTTATAAATAAATTATTAGTCTTACTCTATTACGAGTCCATTATTTATAAAGAGTTGTGATTTTCTTTAAAATGCTTGATGATTTAAATGTATGCATCTATCTGTTCAATATGAGGTGTCATCGTGGTATTAAGCATAAAGTATGTCAGCAAGGTGAAAGTATTCAATGTATGCCAGCATGATAGTGGTCAGTCAGCTTGTGTCAGCATAATAGAGAGTTGAAGTTCGTATATAAATTATACTGTTGCATATTATTATTTCTTGATTAGAGTCAGAGTCGTTCATACATCGCATAGCTGAGTTCATGATTTATATTTTACTGTTGAACATATTGTTATAGCCTGCTATTTCTAACCTCCCTCATACTCAATATACTCAGATGTACTGATCGTATATTTCTTGTTCTGCATGTATTTCATACGTGTAGATTCGGCCAACCATCTAGATACTTGCGGTTGACTTTCATACTCATTCTTAGAAAACTAGAAGTAAGTTGGTGAATTCCCACGAGCCGGGGACTGGGTATTTCTTAGTTATTCTGTTTAGAGCTTAAACTGTTGGATTATTATTTTCTTTATTCTAAGTCTATCTAAGACTTTCTTAGTAGTCTAACATTTGTGTTAGATTAGAGGCTTTTAGACAACTTATGTTATAGTCGTTGGATTTAAAGTTTTTAATCCAGTAAACTCACTCATTCTTTTAAGATGCCTACTTTATATTTGTATTATTATTGATTTGTTTCCACTGAGGGTGAATGGTTAGAGTTATGCATTAGATAAGGGTCCATCATAGGCTGCTAAGGAAACTTAGTGGTTGAGGACTCCTGAGCGTGACATTATTTCATTGCTTCCCAATGAATGTTAATGGTCTCCAATATGTTGTTGTCCTTGGCTGAATGGGCTCCCTGATTCCACTGTTGACATTGGAATATTCATGATGTCCCTCGCTAATGCTAATAGAACGTGAAAACTTTCTTGATGTGTATACCACCACTCCAGTGGGTTAACTTGGTTGTTTACTTCAAAGCTTGCAATAATAAGGACATAGATCATCCCTGCCTCCTCTCTATGGAGAAGGGGAAATCTAAAGAAAAACTCTTGATGTTATTAAAATTAGGCATAACATGCGCCTACTTTTCAAAAGATAATTATGATGCTTCACCAGAAGGACATGTAGGAGAATTAGAAATCTTAAGATTGGTTGGTCTAGGAGTATTAACTAAAGTGGAATAGTGCTCCTATAAACTTTCAAGTGATCACTCGTTTCAGTCATAGCAACAAATAAACTAGGTTCTTCCTCACGCTGAATAACTAAATTTCTATAAAGCATTGTATAAAATTCACATATTTCATATTTTAAAAAAGGATTCAATAGAGCACCAATTAAGAAAATAAGGGAAATTGAAAAAAAATATTTTTAAATTATTCAATCATAAAGCCAATAGCATCTTCAAAACTGTCTTTAAGCTTATATCTGGCAAGTAGTACAACAATTTAAGCTACATAAAGTAGAATATAGAATAAATATTGAAATAATATCGCTGGAAGACAATACCTTAATAGCATCGTAAAAGGTTTTTAAAAAATCTCTACTTCTTTAATTTTGTCTCAATCTGAATCTTGTGACATATACTCTCGTTTTTTTTTTTGCAAAATTGATTAAAAGTAGTAGTAATGGGCTCTCTATATTTGTGGCAAGTTTTTAAAAACTCATAAGTAAAATTCCATCTAGTTTCTATTTCTTCGGGCATTAATATAGATCTAAGTTTAAATTGTCTATATTTTATTTTAAATTCGTCAAGCCTGACCATTCTATTATTACCTTGAATTAGTCCTACTACAAATCTTAATTTTTCAATAGCAAGATAAAAAAAAAATTATCCTTGACAGTTAAATTATATATATATATATAAAGCACACCTATATGAAAAATATCATCAATTAGAGGAGAAAGTGATGTTTTTAATTTGTTAATAGCGACAGTGTTATTAGATGCATCATAAAAAATTATACATAAAACTTTACTATGAAGATCATAATAAGTAGCAACTTTAGTAATTATTTCTGAAATAAATTCTACATCATGCCTACGATTTTCGTCATATCAAAAATCTAAAATTCATTTTGAATTACAAAATCACTATCTATTAGTGACAAGTAATTATTAAATAATAATTTCTATTAACAACACAACTAATATCGAAAGTTAGAGAAACTCTACATGGAAGATTAAGTAATAGGTAACGTAAATAAAATGAAGATTATCCATCTAATCTAAAAGAATCAGAACAACATGTACTTCTAGGAATACCAGTAAACATTGGATTATAAGTAGATTATATGTAATGAATAAATGCATCAGATGAAGAAAACGTGAAAGACAAACAACCTATAACTACCATTTTTGCAATTTGTTTCCAATTAATATAAGGTATTTGAATTAAATCTACTCCTAGTTAGTCTCTCTCTTCATTAATATTATTTACTTTAAGCCTTTTTTATGTTTTTCTTTATAATGTATCGTCAAACTACTCACCCCCTGCATTATATCCCTCTCATCTTATGCCTAAATACTTGTTCACAAATATTGCAGATAACTAGTTCAATTTCTTCTATATCACTAAAAAATGGTCATAGAATACTAGTTTTTTCTAGGTCCTTTATGAAGTCGTGAAGGGAAAAAAACAATCAATTTAGGGGAATCAACAGTAAGATTATTATTATCATCATCCTCATACCACTAATCTCATCAAGATTAATATTATCTTCATCTTCTAATTCATTTTTTTCTTCTATTTCGCAATTTTCTTGATACTCAACATAACTCATAGCCTGAGCACTCATACCCCAACCATAGTCAAATTCATGTTCATGTTCAGTAGCAATACTAGGTGAAGCTGGAGGCATAATATTATAATTTTTAGTAATAATGGTATCTCTATCGGAAATCGGACCTATTTTTTTCTTATAACCTGGATTACCTTCGGGACACAAATTTTTATACTTTTACTAGTCTATCCATGTTACAAATTATAATAGTAAATATTAAAAGAACAAATATAATATGATTGCAAATAATAAAATGAACAATTATACCAAATTGTCAAAGTAATTAAGCAATCGTGAATTGATTAATTGTACACTTGAAAGTTAAAAACTTCCACTTGATCACTTGATGCTGCTAATAATTACAAAATAATAAAATCAAAAATTAATTAAGAACAATTAGAACACTTTAGGAGAAATATTAAGAGAAATTTATAAAAATTGAAAGAGTTGTTGTGAAAAATTGATGAAATTAAAGTGGTCTTTATTAAAATAAAATAGCAACGTATCCATTTTTAGACCATTGACAATGTTCCAATTGGCCCAAAAACTGGCAGATTAAATAGGGCCTAATGGCTAGTTTAATTTACAAAAAAAAAAACTAATTTGGTTTGTTTAACCGGTAGGACGGACCAAAAATAGTAAATAGGACGGCCTACCGGATTGTTTTAGCCAACTCGACTTGGCATGGGACCGGACCAGGTAAACTAGTTACTGTACCGGTCTGGTCCAAAATTAGTTGGTCTCCACTGGGATGATACCTTTTGAGTCGGCCGGCCGGGTTGACCTGGTCCGCTGAAAAGGTTTAATACAATGTATAACCACCCCTACCCCTCTCCGAAGGCGAACCCATCCAATCCAGTATAATTTTTTTAAAAAAAAACTTATATATACATATCCAGAAGAAAAGGTAATTTAATCGTGTACCTATTAACATAAAACTGCTAAGGTTTATTGGTCCAAACTTGGCATTCATTTTCAGTTTTTTCTTTAAATTTTAATTTTTTTTACCATATTATCTGGCCCACTCTTTTCAGCCATTCTTAATTCAGATCTAAAATTTTTAACTCTCTTTTTGTTAAATCAAAAGCAAATTCAAAGTCCTAAATTTTCCCCAAATTGAACATATTTCTTCACTTGTAAGAGTATTTAATTTTTTCCTCTAGCCAAATTGGACTAGTCTTGATTCTAATTTGGTTCGGTAAGTTTATTTTCTTGATTGTGGTCTTGTTATTGTTTTTTCCTCTTATTAGTTCATGAATAGGCTAACCCAAAAAGATGCATCTCGTTCCAATGCGTAAAATTTTAAAAGAGAAGGAATTGAAGAAGTAAAATAACTAATGAGCCGGAGGAAGTGGAGCTATAGATAAAGGAAGCATGCTTAGATTTGTGATGTGAAATTTTTCTTTCATACTGCTGGCATTCATGGAAGTTTTTGCCCTATAGGGCTTTAATTTGGTTGATCAATTTCAAAATAGAGGGGTTGATGATGAAATTAAAAATTAATAGGATACAATGATTTCCATTGTGAACCGCACCCACAAATCAGAGTGATAAATCCAATTGTTAAGTAATTATCCAACGATATGGGTCACTAGTAATTATCCAATAAGATGAATCCATTAAGTAATCTAATGTAGAAAACAATTAGTGCTAAATTTTATTAACACAGTTGTTAGTTCATGAATCCAACAAAAATAGATCACTAGTGTCTAAATATTCTCTTTCTTAGGGCTATAAAAAGCAACAATGATCAGTACACAATGCATTAAACAAGCAATAGTTCACTCTTATCATGAAATGGAAGGATTTGATACAAATTTGATTAAAAAAATACTACTATTGCTACATATTTTGTATTAATTTTTAAAAAAATTGCCACATAGATGATAGGAAAGTAATGCTTCCTAGGTCCTATCATCCTAACCCCATTTGGTGGCTCAAGTGGAATTTACTAAGAAAAATGTACCAAACATGAAAATAAGTTCAAGTTAGATACCTATATCAAATATCATTAAAAGAATTGTATTTGACTTGTAGAAGATAAAATTTAATATTTAAATTGGTGTTCGGCAAAGTAGCACTATTGGATATTGTGTCCATTCAAAAAATATTTTTTAATAGTCTTAATTAAGGATTTTATTATTTTGTTAATGACTAACATGAATTTAACTTTTTCTTTTATTTTTAAATTAATTTGCAGGATTTGCATATTACAAGACAAGATTATATTATTTTCAATTTCGTTGAGCTAATCAACTTTTTTTAAGGTTATTTTTTCCTCTCAAATTGGTAAGTTCTTCTTCTAATTCAGGGTGTATTCTCATATTGCTTATATTTTGCTGAGGGTTATGGTTCCTCTTTTACATATTATTTTTATTTTCTTATATGGGAAGAGGAATGATTTCTCCATTAATTGTTATTTTTGTTATCATATAAAAAAAGGGTATGATTTTCCTATTGAAATAGTCATATTTAATTTTTTTTTATGAGGAGTTTTCTAAGTTACATTTGATTTATGTTGTGCTATGAAAGAAGGGGTGAGATTCCCTTATTAAAAATGTTATGTTTACTTATTTTCTTGATGAAAATTTTGTTTTGCAAGTTTGTCTTGTGAATTGAAATAGATAAATTCTTGATAAAATTTAATTCTTCTCAATCAAGTTCTAGTTTAAAGACAGTACTTTCTATCTTATAAATAAATTGAATTTGGAGATACTTAAATACGATCCTGAATAAAAAATACACATTGATAAATATAGTCCTAGGATACGGAATAAAGCAAGACGACTCTATATTCAACAAGGGCCTTGCCAATAGGATCTTTTCGAATTTTATCAAATTAAATTTGAAAAAAAAAATACACTGATTTAATAAGACATGGTTTAAGAATTCATATTCTAAGTGGATGGAGTAGCATGTGAACAAAGATACGGTATTTTTCTTATGTTGCTATTTATTAAAAAATGACTACATAAAGGGAAGTAGGGGTAATTTTTTTATGAAGATCGATTTTAAAGTTTGGAATCATAGTTCAAAACGATTTTCTTTACATGTTGATGAAGTAAATAGTGTCCACAATAGGTGTTTCAACGAGATGTTAGATTTGAAAAATCAATCAATTCAAGTTACTTTTAACAAGAAATCCGAGAAACTAAGAAGTGAGCATCAAATTTGCTTAGAGGCTTCAACTAATGTGGCAAGGTTTCTCTTGAAATTTGAATTGTCTTTTCGAGGCCATGATGAGAGTGGATCTTTAAAAATAAAGCCTTTTTCTAGGTATTTTGGAATGACTTGAAAAAATGTTACAGGATGTGGATAATGTTATTTTAAAGGATGCTCCAAGAAATGCTATGATGACTTCTCCAATAATTCAAAAGGAGATTGTGAGTGCTTGTGCACAAGAAATCGTAAAATCTATAATTGATGACTTGAATAGAGATTATTTTGTAATATTAGTCGATGAATCAAAGTACATATCGCACCATGAATAAATGACCATTTCTTTGCGGTATGTAAAAAAAAAGCAAAATAAATGAGCGAGTAATAGCTATTGTTAATATTGGTGGTACTTCGGCAGAATTATTAAAGGAAACAATATGGTCTTTTCTTTTGAAATATTTTTTAAGTACAACTAAAATATACAGAAATGCTATCATGGGGCTAGTTACATGCAAGAGGATATGGATGATCTTAAAACTTTGATTTTGCAGAGAATTTCATCAGCACATTATGTTCACTGTTTTGCTCACCAATTACAATTGACATTTGTAGCTATTGCCAAAAAATCATTTTCTTGTGGAGAATTTATTTGCTATTATTAATAATGTGGTGAATGTTGTTTGAGAATCATTTAAGTGAAGAGATCAACTTCGAAACCATCAAGAGAAGTGTTGTACAAATTACTAGAAAGTGGTGAAGCTCAAAGTGAAAAAGGTTTAAATCAAGAATGAGGGCTTCAAATGCCAGGTGACACTCGTTGGGGATCTCATTTTAAAACATTAGATAGATTTATTATTTTATTCTCATCTATAACTTATGTACTTGATACAATTAAATGTGGAGGTTCTCACCCTAATGATAAATTGCAACTAGGAGCTTTCTTGAGTATGATAAATGAATTTGAATTTGTTTTTTTTTTTTTACTTCACTTCATGTTGAAAATATTGGTGATTTCAAATGAGTTGAATTAATCATTACAAAGAAAAGAGCAAGACATTGTCAATGCAATGATATTTTTTCATATTACGAAGAAAAGATTGTAATTGTTATGAGATGATGGATGAAAATGTTTGATGAATGGAGTTTTCTCATTTTGTGACAAACATGAATTTTTGGTACCTAAGATGAATAACTTTTATATTCCTGAAAAGTCAAAGTTCTCATTTTGTGACAAATATGAATTTTTGGTACCTAAGACGAATAACTTTTATATTCCTGAAAAGTCAAAGCGTAGGCCTTGTACTGTTACTTATTCACCACTTACGAGTTGAGATCTTTTATGCTGTAATTGACTTGCAACTTCAAGAGCTTAACAATCGTTTTGATGTGTGAACGGTAATTTGCTTTTTGGTATGAAAAGCTTGAATTCGGCTAACTTTTTTTCTAGTTTTGATAAAAAAAAATAACATTAGCCAAGTATTATCTAATTGAGTTTGGTGAGTCATCTTCAAGATCTTAATTACTAATTTGATAATTTAATGTACTTATGCGACGTGGTGATCCTACATTCTCTAATTTGAAAGACATTGGTGATTTGACAGAAGCGTTGGTTAATGAAAATATTATTGAGACTTCTTCTCTTGTATATTTACTTGTGAAGTTGACATTGATTTTACCTGTTGTTATTGCAACTATAGTAAAAGCATTTTCAGTCATAAAAGCATATCAAGAATGAGTTGCGCAGTAGTATCGATATTGCAAATTTAGTATAAAGATTCTCAAAAAAATTAAACACTATTCTTAAATTATAGTCACGCTCCACTCGATTAATTTTTAAAATAAATCAAGATATCATTAATAAACATAATAACACAAAAACTCAATTCATAAAATCTATAAACGTTGAGACATTTGGAGTTCCTAAAATGGGAGGGATGCATCCCTAGATATGGCATCCCTCAGACGATATCGCAACGGCGATATAATTTTCCTGTGTCAGAATCCTAGATCTGGTTTAGTTTATCACCGATGCAGTTTGAAATAATATCGCAACAGTCCTTCTAGTACCGCCATCATATTTACGGCGAACTGGTCAATCTACAACAAAAGTTTTCTTTCGTTTTGAGGTAATCGGTTGTGATTCAGCGAAGTTTCAATTTAATAAATCATTTGACCTGTATTTAAATAGAGATTTCATTCTATTATTTTCATTCTATTGCGGCGATCCCTCATCGTCCGTTTATTATATTCTCCGATGAACCTAAGGTATCATTCTATTTTTTTATTTTTCCTTTGTCTATACTTTGCAGTACATGACAACACAAATCTTGAATATAAATTGGAAGATAAGTTTCGGCGACTAATTTCAGCAGCGGTTTGTGGGAATCGAACAAGAAATTCATAGTTTTATTCTTTCAGCTAAATCTTGGTGATTTCTATCCTTGTTATTTTTTTTCACTAAAGTGGCATTTCTTTGCCCCAGTTTTTGTCTGTTTTCTGAATTTTTTAAAGTTTCTTGACTATAGTTTCAAACTGTTCTCTTGCCTTTAAGTTTTAGTTATCAATTTGTTATGTTTTATTTTTTCTCTGCCTATATTTTTTTTTCTTCTAATTGTTTCCTTTAAGCTTAGAAATTTTTATCGGATTGTTCTTGATTAGTGTAGCAATGGTTTGATAAGTGTTTAACTCTTGTATCTTATTTGTTTTTCTCGATTTTTGGCTGTAATATTTTGTAGGTTGGAGTTGGTATTGGTTCCATAGTTTTGGACTACTATAATTCTCTATTAGTTGGTTGAGTAGCTCCCTTGAATAATTTCCACTATCTTTAGTGGCTTTGGTTAATGATGGTCGAGTAGGGTCATGTCATCGGTTAGGTTCAAGTTTGGGGGCGAGGGTGAGGGCGAGGGCGGGGGGCAGGAAGTGAAGGTGGGGTTAAAGGTACCTCTAGGTTAAGAGTAGGCTCTTGGAACATATGATTTTTGTAAGGGAAGTCTATAGTATTAGTGAAGATTCTTAGAAAAAAAGGATTCACATAGCGTGTGTTTAGGAGACTAAATGGGTAGGTTCTAAGGCATGGGATGTGAATGATTATAAGTTGCGGTACTCAGCTGGGAAAAATAAATAGCAATGGGTTACAGATTTTAGTTGATGAGGAGCACAAAGAGCAGGTGGTAGAAGTTAGGAGGGTTAATGATAGGATGATGTCGATTAAGCTGGTGGTTAGAGGGTCTACTTGAAATATTTTTAGTGCCTACGCCCCACAAGTAAGCTTAGACGAGGAGGAGAAGAAGAACTTTTGGGAGAGTCTAGATGATATTGTGAGAGGTGTGCCCATCACTGAGAGGTTTTTTATTGGAGGGGATTTCAATGTACACGTTGGCACGTCTCCCAAGGGTTATGTTGAGATGCATGGAGGTTTTAGTTTCATTGAAAGAAATGAAGGAGGTGTGTCTCTTTTGGCTTTTGCTAGAACTTTTGGGTTAGTGGTTGCGAATTTTATCTTTTGGAAGAATCAAGAACATTTAGTTATCTTTCGTAGTTCGGTGGCTAAGACTCAGATAGACTTTTTTTCTCCTTAGAAAGGGGCATAAGACAATTTAAAGAGATTGCAAGGTTATCCTGAAGGAGAACCTTTCAAATCAACATAAGCATTTGGTGATGGATGTGGAGATAAAGATAATGAGGAAGAAGAGTGTTGTGGATGACCTACCTAAGATCAGGGGAGAAGTTGATGGATGTAGAGGCATGAGAGAGTAGCGGGGATGCAAACAGTATGTGGAATAAGACTGTCAATTGCATTAGGGACACTACTAAGAGTTGTTGGGTTTCTCAATATATCATTTGAGTATATGTAGAAGGGATTGATGGTGGAATGAAGAAGCTCAAGTGAAGGTAGAGGCAAAGATAGGAGATTATGGGAAGTTGGTGAAGAGTAATACCAAGGAGGAGAAGTGGCGGAAGAGGAAAGAGTATAGGAAAACGATAAAGGCAGTGAAGTTATCAGTTATAATAGCTAAGACATCAGTTTTTAAGGAAGTTTATACTAAACCAGAGGATACAGGTGGGGATAACAAATTATACAAGTTAGCTAGGACGAGGGAGAGGAGGATGTGTGGCCTTTTTCAAGTGAAATGTATCAAGGGTAAGGATGGTAAAGTCTTGGTGGAGGATGTCCACATTCATAAAAGATATAAATCATACTTCTATAAGTTGTTGAACGATGCAGGAGACACTAATAATGTACCAGGTGATTTAAAGCACTTGGAGAGATGCCATAACTATGGTTATTATAGGCATAGTAGGTTGGAGGAGGTTAAGAACTCTATTCGTAGGGTGCGTAAGGGTCGATCAACTGGGCCAAATGAGATTCCAGTGGATTTTTGGAAGATCTCTAGCTGAGCAGGTATTGCATGGTTGACTAAGTTGTTTAAAGTCATTTCCAAATGAAAAATTCCTGAAATGTGTAGGTAGAGTACGATGATCCCTTGTACAAGAACAAAGGTGATATCCAAAATTGCAATAACAATAGGGGTATGAAGTTGCAAAGTCATACGATGAAGGTGTGGGAAAGGGTAATGGAGTTGAGGAAGTAGAAGATTGTGTATATTTTGGATCCATTAATAACGTGTAAACTTCACTTTTTTTGAAGCATAAGATATCGGTTGTCAAATATAGAGCCCAAGTAGGTTGGGGTCGATCCCACAAGGAATAGGTTGCCAGATATACGTCCAGCAATAGTAGCTAATAGTTAGTACTTGTTTCTAGTGATAAATGGAGAGTAAAAGGGGGATTTGTTTCATTGCAATATTCGTTGTTACTGTGTGTTAATGATTGTTGATTGATTCAAGTATCTTATTAACCTAGGTTCATGTTCACCAGGGGTCAACCAACCTCAGGATTGTAATCTTTACACAGTTCCATAATCCTTCCTAAACGTAAAGTTATGTACAAATACAATGTTATTTACTTAAGTGTTTTCCTTGGATCCTAAGTAAATCTCTTTTACACCGAGTTAGGGCTATGAACGAGTGTATTTGTATTTATCATGCTAACTAAAGACAATTACTCTTTCTACAACAACAACCATTAGACGAGGGTTAACGCTTCAAATTTCTTAGCATAATCTCAACTCCTAGTTTTATCCACAGGGTTAGTGGTTTGCGTGTTCTAGTGTTTGCAATGACTAAAAGTAATTTATTATATAGAGATTATGTTTATATGATGGAATAGATGCAACAACATATGTATATTACAACCCTAATATAGTTTAACCCATGGATCCCACAATCCTAAGGTTTGGGGTTTAGCCCACCATTCATATCATCCTACAATAGTGAAACCGTAAAGTAATGAGTAGCATACCATAGGAGTAAACTTTCAATTGATTGTAGAATAATGATCAAAAGAATTCAACACTTGTGTTCTTGAAAGAGTAAGGGCATCAAACCCTAAAATCACAAGTGTCTCTAAATATTTCTCTCTCTAAAAATATATGTAAACAATTCATTTTTTCTTGTAATTATAACTTCTGGTGTGTGTCTCTGAAAACTCTGCTAATTGTGCTATTTATAGAGTATGGGTGTAAATGCAGCAACAAAAACTTGATCTAGGCCTTTGTCTATTTGGGAGACTCCTCAGGCGGATCACCTGGTGACAGATAGACCGTCTGGTCTTCTATCTGTCACCTTTTGTATTCCAGTGAACTTTCTATCAGACGGTTCCCTTTGGTTGAATCGTCTCCCAACAGATGAGACGTCTGCTAGGCCGTCTGATACTTGTTCTTTAACTAGTGTAATTTTAATTGTGCAACTTTTTCAGGCGAATCGTCTCCCAATAGACAAGACGCCTGCTGGGCCGCCTGATTCTTGTTCTTTAACTAGTGTAGTTTTTCATGGGTGGCTCTTTCAGGTGAATCATCTGACTTTAAATGGTTCGTCCATTATGTTATCTGTTTGAGTGTTTTTAGCCAGTGTGATTCCTATTGGGCGATTGGGTTAGACGTTTCTTCTGAGGGCAGGCAAATTATCGCCTCTTTTTTGTAAAAGTTTCCCCTTTTCTATATAATTTCTACATAGTTCCACATAGAGAATTAACACTATAAATACTCAATAAACACGTCAAAACATATTGATATCGCTCAAGAACATGCTTTATTTCTGGGGTTTTAAGCGCAAAATGTGATGTAAAATACCGTCACATCAACACCTTTAACCTAAAACCATTCTTTGTCCTCGAGCAACAACAAAAATAGTACACATCAAACATTTAAAACACCCCTTGTACACAATTTATCTTAGCACACACATTCATTAGGTATTATATTGTATCAGTTAACTGCATCTATCACCACACTGCGATTTTTATCAAGTGACACATTGAAAGACCTTTTGCAAGACTTATATCCCCTAGACTACTGCATTAACTCATGAAAAAATGATTAAAAAGTATCAACTTTCTCTCACAACAAAGAAGTCCCACACATAATGAA
>JBDJHY010311538.1:0-19251 GCA_039654485.1 Withania somnifera | reverse complement strand
TATTGGCTGTTATCGTCAATGCAGACCTGCAGTACTTAAGATAGTTGGGTTAGCCTAGTTAGGGTAAAGAGAATGGTTTCTATGTGTGGTAATTCCAGGTGGCAGTGTGAGAGATGATTAGTTGGGTTCCCATAGGAGTTGGTTTCCATTGGTTGAGGAGGATTGATCTTCCTTAAGTTGTGGTTTCGTCGTGGTTGTTTGACCAACATAGTTGGTTTGGTGATTTTTTGAGTTAAGAAGACTATATTGTAGGCTATTCATATGGCATCTCAAAGACGGTTTGCGCATTGTGTTAGAACCCTAGTTGTGTTTGAGATTCGAGTGGAAAAGGCTCAGGGTTGATTGTTAGCCTCGGCTGTAGGTGCATTTCAGTGTAGACTAGAAAGGTACGTGGTGTTTAAGCTTCATCTGGTTGTAGAGGGGATGGTCGGATGAAAGTAGAGTTGTTTTTCATCTAGTCAATAGGTTGGAGTTGCGATTGTTGGAAGGTTTATAGATTTAAGTTCTGAGATTTGGTGCGGTGGAGGATTTATTGTTGAGCATTGTACGGGAGTGCTGAATTGAGGTTTTTCCTTGATGTGTGTGTAATTCAGGTATATTTGTAGTTGGATGGATGGTGATGGGGTGATGAGACTTGGTAGAGGAATTGCAGATGGTAGGAGTTATTGCATATCTTTTAGCGAATGTTGTCAGTTTAGAGTTTTATTTCTTAGAATGGGATCGTGTTGGATTGACTAGATATCTCAACTCCTATCAGGTTATCTTTCCTATTATTTGAGTACAACATTGGTGTTTCATGCGAAAGCTGGTTTGGTAGTGCTTGGGTTTAATTTGTTATGGTATCGGTTCAGAGTACCTGTCTCAATCAGTGATTGAAAGGCTAGTACCAGGGTCTAGTAGGCCTTATAGTATCATGGAGAGTTAGAGTCTCACTTTGTATGACAGCACAGTGGATTCTTCTTGGGGTGTTTAGGATGTGCAGTTCGAGTTGTGTTATGTGGGCGTTGTAGATCTTTGACAACATCTCTTGAAGGTGGCATGAATAGGCTAGTTATTGGGGTTGATGAGAAGTTTAAAGGAAAGTTTATTTGGGAGCTTATAGATTTCATTTGTTATTCAATATTCCTGTGGTGGTTCTCTCACCTTCGTCTCCTAGCAGCATAGTGGTGTGTTTTTGGTAAACCTTGGGCTGTTCAGCGGAGTAGTTATTGATTTTGAATTCGGTTGTTAGTTTTGAGATAACTTGTGATACTTTTAGTTAGTTTGGCTGAGGGTATTGGTATTTCATCTTCAGTGGGGTTGTGGTTAACTTATATGCTCAGTTTTCAGTTAGTGGAGTTGTTATGGATACCTATGTGGAAGTTTTTCCCCCTTTGTTGGAGTCTCTATTCACCCATCCCCATGTTGTTTTGACTTTCAAGGACGAAAGTCCTTTTAGTAATGGATATTGTAATAATCTTCATGGCTATTTAAGAGAATTATGTGACATTTTGTATTTTCCCTATGTAATTTATGACTTGCTGGGACCGGTAGTCCGTTTTCATGGCAGTTCAATTGAGATTTATCTCACTTTGCCTATTTTAGAGTCTAAAGCTAAGTACTCATTGACTTTAGTCAACTTTCCTTTAGAACGCAGAATCAACTGACAATTCCGTTAGCTCCGGAATGTTGAATAAAGTCTAGATGGGCCTTAAGTTAGTGTTTTAGGGTTTTGATTTTGAGCTTGTGCTAACTTGTGGTTCTTCAGTTCACATAAGGCTTAATTTGGAGCTTGGGTGGTATTTTGGTGGTTGGAGTGTCAGAATGGAATTCTGAAGCTTCTATCAGCTCCTGAATGGTGATTTTAGGCTTGTAAGAGTATTAGTTCATTTCTAGGAGTGTCTAGTGTAGTTTTGAGTACCTTGGCGGATTAGTGTGAATTCGGTACTTCTTGGTTTAGGGGTCCTTTTTTCTCAAACAAGATCTGACACTCTTTTCATCAATTCCATTGATTTCGGAAAGTGTTTTTCATGCAAGATGTATATTTTATATTCCAAAATTAGACTTCGTTTCATTTTTGAACCCCTTATTGAAATTCTCAAAATAGCATGCCTTTTGGTGCTGGTATAGAATGTTGTATTGATCATTTTACCAATTTATAGGTTATTGATAAATCGGTCAATTTATCTATAAATCAGCAAGTGTCGATAAATTGGTACCTACCAGTGTTCAGAGGATACCGATTTATCGGTAAAATGTCTGATGAATTGGTACTTGCATTAGCATTCCATATTCAAGGAATGCCAATTTATCAATATTTTGTTCGATAAATCATCATCTGCATGTTTGCTAGTGTGCAGGAGAATGCTGATTTATCGGCACAAGTGGCTAATAAATCGGTCACAGAGTCATTATTTAGTCAGTTCCTATCCATTTTCCTTTTTATTTTATCATTTTTGTCTTTCATTTCTCCTCTCAATGTGGTGCAATTTGTCTCGAAAACATCCCAAAACTTCATGGAAAAGTTCTTGAAGATTCTCCATGTGTTCCCCATACTCGGTAAGTATTTTTCTCCATTAAATTCCATAAAAATGGGGGGTTTCGTCCATTAATGACCTAGTTGGTGAAATCATGAATTCTTAGATTATCTTAGAAATTAGTCGGTAAATCCTTGTTCTTTGTGTTATTTTACTCCGTAGTAATCGGTTCTCTTTCGAATTCGGTCATTCAATTCATAAAAGATTGAATCTTCAACCCCTTTTTTAATTAATTTTCTCCGGGATGTTTGAGGCCTTTCCCATGCCCGAATTGTGCTTAATTTTGGAGCATGGGTTCCTGATGATACTGGGAACCATGTGCAAAGGTTTTTTTTGATTCCACTAATCGAGGCCCGTAGGCTTAGTTTAGGCCCGATGTTAGTTCCATTTTGAAACTTAGTATAAATTATATCGTTAGACTCTATTGATCGCTGGATTGTTAATTCATAAGTTTCAGAGTTGTTGGAGGTCGTTTGATATTAGTCAAGGTAACATTTGGATTTGCAGCACATTATAGTCAGATGATAGGTAGGCTCCATGGGGCTATCTCTGGGTATATAGCTTTGATAATTGTACTAGATAGCATCTGTGGGCTGCATTTATAGGTTGGTACCATGTACTTGGACCTTTTCTTCATTCTGTCTCCTATTATTTACCTATTTCTTCACTCAGTATAATACAATGCCCATGACTTAGTATTAGCCTCGAGATGGCTTTAGGGTGACTCTGGAAGTAGCAAAATGTTGATGCATGGGTTGGTTTTGAATTTTGCCCTCTAATTTGGGCTGTTGTATTGTGTTTCTAGCTACAGCTTAGTTATTCATGTGTAGTTCATAGGTTGACTATGTATAATATGTGTTGTTGCATTCATTCTATGAAAGTGTGAGCAGTAATCTCTGATTGAGAGTACATTGGGGTTAGGGTCAATATCACCACTTGATTTTGATGTCGTGGAGGCTAGATACTGATAATAAGGATAATAATGGATAATGATATCACATATGATAATCTGGAATATTATGATAATAATATATGTTAATGGACCTTTAAATGGGTAATGGCGTTATTTCTAGAACCCTGTACTGCACTCTTTAATTTTTTTAGTCTAGGCTTCATACTCTGGCACCGGGAAATGTCATTTGATTAATCAATGTTGAGACCTGAGTCCTACTATGTTCGACAGTGAGTACAACCACTGACACTTGAGTCTGTCATCTACAACAGTGAGTGCAACTTTTTGACACTTATCACACCTATTAGCTTGGAGGATTTGATGATACTTTTTACCTTGAGTACGTTGGTGATACCACTATATTTAGGTGTTAAACTCCATTATTTGCTGAGTACGGCTTGATGATACTATTGTTATGAGGAATTGGATGCCAGACTGTGAGATCCTTGAGCATCTGTGAATTAGGATACGAGATAATGATGACGTTAAAGATTGTACGTGGTAGGAGTACCTTCATGGACCTTGCCTCTGGGCTAAATTATGATCGGAGGGGACGATAGGCAGAGAAAAGATATATAGGAATTAGGATTAGCTTTCCATAGATCCTACCTACTAGGCCGACGAGTACCGGAGGAGGAACGAACATAGGACTTGTTATTTCATGGTGTATATTTACTTTTCTGCACTTATTTTCTTCAGTGTACCCCTGGTAGTATGTGGATGCCTACAGTGAGTGTGTTTTCTGTGTATGCTGTCATTCTTATGGGGGATTTGGTAGTGTTAATTTTACTTTCTGTATTTATTACTTAATTATCATTATTGTTTGTGCATGGGACTATCTTGTTATGTGTGATAATTGTGCTAGATTCCACTTGATTACTTATCTTTTCCTTACCTTGAGGTTACCGGTATATCGTCAATGTTCTCTCCTTACCTACTTATCAATCTATTGATTACTTACTGTTGTTTACACATATCATTGCAAGGATTCCTGGTACGTCCTCTTATTTTTCCTAAGATCCTATTCTGATGTTTTAGCTAGTGAAGCCATGTCTATCTGTTTACATGATTCTTATTTGAGTAGCTAGCTTCCATGTTGTCCTATTTGCTTCTGTAACCTTACTTTCTTGTATTCCGTTATTTACTGGTTTTATGATAGCTATGTGCCTAGTGGGCCCTCGAAGCCTATTGGGTATGGGTTGCTTCGATGACTTGTACTCATACTACACTAGTTCCCATGGTGCAGAGCCGAGTACTAGCACCCTACATTGATTTATGGATTGTCGTGCATGCCTTCTTGCTTATGTTTTCAGAAATGCAGCGTGAGCTTGACATCTAGCTATTCTTGCTCTCTCTTCGGATTGGACTTGTCTATATTGTATTTTCAGACACATACTTATATTAGACTTTTGTTTATACTTTGTACTTAGATGCTTTGTTTATCTACATTAATACCAAGTTTGGGGAGTTTATTGATTTTTGTTATTATTCCGCTATTTTTGTCATATCCCCTTTCTTTTCTACCTTGTTATTATACTTTTGCATTCCACTATTGTTAATGGTAGCCCTCCGCCTTAGCTTTGGTCTACATGTTTGGTTCTCCTACTGGAGGGATAGTAGGTTCCATCATGATCCGAAAATCGTGTCGTGACAAAAATGAATGAAATCGTACCGAAAATGGAGATGCAACAATGATCACGGAGTGAAATAAGCTCAAGGGACTAGAATTTATCCACTAATTGCTGAAATAATCAAGAATACAATAATTTCTCAAATTGGGCACTAATGGAGGAAAACTCCATTCCCGTGGAATTAAAAGAGAAAGAAAAACTTATCATGGGTGGGGAAAGACGAGGGAAAACTTTGGGAACTTTTCCTCCAACTATTAATGAGTTTTCCACACAAATTAGATGCTGGAAATGAGAGAAATGATGAAGTGTTTTCTACGAAATGAGCTGAAATGAGTAAGGTTTTATTTATTTATGCAGGGTCGCAGGGGAGAACCTCATTGGGGTGGAAATGGGGTACTAGGGTAAACTTTTCCGGTGCATACCCCTGCATGCAGGTACGAAGATCTCAGGAAGGCCTCATAGGTGCGACCAATCCCCTCGTTGGGGCATTCTGTGCATGCAATTTCTATCATCTGAAAAAATAAACTCTGAGGGTCTAGTAAAAGGATTTTGAGTCAAATTTCAACAATCAAAATATGCAAACATCATGGAAACGACATTCGGGATCTAATGGAATCACCAAAACAACTAACTGAGGTCATTTGAGAAAAAATACCCCCGAACCTAAGAAATACTAAATTCACACTAAGCCACCAAGGCACTCAAAACGATACCGGACACTCTGAGAAGTACACCAATATTATTACTAACCTCAAATCACCATTACAAAGATGATGGAAGCATCAGAACCCAATTCCGACACTCCAATCACCATGAACTAACTCAAGTCCAATTCTTAACACAAAATAATTTGAATTTCCAAAAAATAATCCAAACTCAAAAAATAGATCCTGGAACATGAACTAAAGTTCCCTCTAACAAGAAGTCAGCATTCCGGAGATAATTGGAACTGTTGGAAGTTGATTCTAAGCTCGTCTTGAAGGAATGTTTACTAAAGTCAATGAGTACCTAAATTCAGGTTCTATAATAGGCAAGGTGTGATAAATCGTGACCGAACCACCAGGGAACTGGACTATTGATCCCAGCAAGTCACAAATGACCCAGAGAAACTATTGGAAAGCTTTAGAACACAAAATAATGTGTAAAACACCTAAATGACCATATGGGTCATTACAATAACCATGTGAGCTACTTTCATTACCACCAACAAAGAGAGGTGGTAACCGGCCAAAGTTAACACCAAACATTCATTAGGATCCTTTCATTATGTCTTAGTAATTTTAGGAAATTTACCTACAGTGGCAATGTACTTATGGAACTTGGGTTTTCTAAACCTGTGTTCACTCGGTGCTCAATTATCCTCCCAAAATGTATATATATCACTTTCAAATTCTTAATTTGTCACATCTTTCCCTTATCATTCATAAATCATATCCCTTTTTGTCTCCTAATCACTTCATGAAATGTAATTCTTTAGAGCATTATGACATTATGTCTCTTTTATATATGCTTAAAACTTTAACTTGTGAGAAATGGTAAGTTTTCATAACTTTCTTATATCATTGGAAATATAGTTCTTGCACAAAAAATTGCATTTGAAATACTATCATGTGCATAGAAACATAAGACTCAAACCCCTGAGTAGAAAACATAAACTTGTCATAATGATGTGCATAAAACCATAGGATTTATCTTTTGTTAAACCATGAATAATGCACCAAAAATTGTCTCATAAAGATCCATAAGAAATATGACATATGCAAAACTTTGAAATTATAAAGAACTATGTATAAAGGACTAAAGATGATTTGGTTTCTTGAACCCTAACTTGTACTTAGAAATTAATTTTTTTGAAAAATATATAGGGTTTTGGACATGAGAACTGAAGAGGGTTCTCTTTGAATTCCTAAATACCTAGGAGAACAGGATTCTTGAAGAAATTCTTGAAGTTTAAGCTTCCTAGGGCTTGAGATATTGAAGATCCTTTATTATGTTCTTGGGTTATGGGGAGAGGAAAGAGGGAGTTGAGATTTTTAATGTTGTGTTTCACCTTGAACAAAAATCTTTATAGGATTTTAAAAATTGTTGAAGAGGTCTTAGATAGGGAAAGGGACAAATTACCTCTCAAAAGCCCCTTAAAATCCCAAAAAAGGGGCCACGGAGGACCCCGATGATGAGTCATCATCAAGACAATGACATGTCATCTTCATGATCATCTTAGAAAATAATTTATGTCCCATATGATGAACCTGGTGATGACTCGACATCTAGATGACGACTGGTCAGTCTCCGGTCATCGTCTCTGATAACCTCTGCGAGCTTCTGTTCAAAATACCATAATATTTTGATCTAAACCCAGATTGATGTGTGGTTTATTGAGTTGTAAAGGGGACTCAAAAAGATCTAATTTTATATTTATGTGACACACAACTCATTATATTTTAGGAGTTATGACCATTTGAAGATGACAACATGATGGAATTTCTACGAAAAATGAGTAGGTAAGGGAGCTTTGAGTTGAACCTTGCAGTTGGGTTCCTTAAGATTTGAATTCACACCAAACACTCCCTATAAGATTATAACACTTATATTCAAGTAATAAATAATCAAACTTGGGTATAAGCATTTGTGTAGTATGGTTTACTCCATAGTTTAAAAGTTTGGGGCATTATAAGAAGGTTGACTTCAACTTTGTTCTAGGGCTTCGTTATGACCATAAATAACCTCCAACATATAATGAACACTTATTATATGTAATTTACACTTAGGTTAAAATAATAAATCAATGGCTTCATTTCTAACTATGTATTTCTAATAATTTAAGTTTTAGCTTAAAGTCGGGGTGTTACATATTTGAACTGTCAGCAGGTGAAGTTTGGGCACTAGAGACCGGGAGGTATATCACAGAGGATTCCAATTCCTAAGTTGAATTTTTATCATATCCATGGATTTCATTTTTGTGTTTCTTAGCACTTCGAGTGTGTTTTACTCTATTTGGGTTATTGTTGATAGATTGACCAAGTCCTCTCATTTTATTTCAGTTAGGTGCCATATAGTGATCACGAGTTAGCTCAGATTTATACTAGTCAAATTTTCCTGTTGCATGGGATTCCTATATCTATTGTATCTGATAAAGGTACTTATGCACTTCGTACTTTTAGTGTATGATGCAACGTGAGATGGACACTCAGCTAGATATGAGCATAATATTTCATCCTCAGAATGATGGTCATTCTGAGCGCACTATTTCGGTGTTAGATGATATATTATGGTCATGCATCATTGAATTTCATCATCATTGGGACTGGTTCCTACTTCTTGTAGTGTTTCCCTTATAACAACAGTTATCATTCGAGTATTCAGATGGTTCCTTTTAAGGCGTTGTATGGTAGGTGGTGTAGATCCTCCATTAGATGGTTTGAGACTTTTGAAAAGAGATCGTGGGGTAAAAAATTATTGCAATACTCCATGGAGAGATTTATATATATTCAAACTTGATTAAGTATGGCTCAGAGTAGGCAGAACAATTATGATGATAGGGGAGTTAGAGCTTGTGAATTTATGAAGGTTAATTATGTGTAGTTGAAGGTGTCACCCATGAGAGGTGTTATGAAATTTGGGAAAAAAGGGGATTCTTAGTCCTAGATTCATTGGTACTTTTGAGATTTTTTAGCGAAAAGGGGAGGTAGATTACAAGTTATCCTTGCCACAAAGTTTGTTAGTGGTTCATCCAGTCTTTCATATTTCTATACTTCAGACATTTATTCTCAATGAGTGTCATGTGATCTAGTAGGATTCTGTTAGTGTGGATCTAGATTTTCCATTTAAGGAGGAGTTAGTTGCCAATTTGGATAGGCAGGTTTTGAGGCTATGGGCCAAAAAGATACCTTAGGTGAACATATAGTGGAGGAACCAACCAATCGAGGAGGCTATTTGGAAGATCGAGTCTAATATATGTATCAAGTATCCTTAGGTTTTCGAGTCTTCGGGCATTTCTTCTTTCTTATGTTAGAGGACAAACATGGTTTTTAGTGTTGGATGATGTAATGACCCTCAAGGTCATTTTTTTCTATTTTTCATGAAATTTACCATTTTTTCCTTTCTAGTAGTTGTATTATGATAAACTAACTCAGGTTACGAGGTTAGTTTGGGAACAGAAAGGATTTTTGAAATGTTTTGAAGAATCTTCAAAATTTGTGAGCTTTAAAGTGTGAAATAGTTGAGTTTAGGTATCATTCAGACTTAGAGACCTCGGATCGGAAGTCCATCTACTCAATCAATATCGGGATGTAGATTTTGGTCTAAGAGGACATTCGTTTTCTATTTTGTCTCATTCGTATTATTTTTAGATAGTTTGACGGGATAAGTTAAAGTTTTAAGAGGAATGGTATACTGGATCAACATTCAGAGTTATAGTGTTCAAATTTGAAATTCGACATTTTCATTAGTTTTGGGAGGTGGTTTTAGGTATAGAATAAGGTTCATTTTATTTTTCAAAGGTTCTATTAGCATTTTGACCTTTTTGGTTAAAGTTAGTTTAATAGACCTTTAACAAGTATTGGGGGAAAGAGACCTCATATTGAGATTTTGATGGTTCGGTCAATCCCATAACATTGAATTTAGTATGTTTGCTCACATAGTTTGTTAGCACTGGGTTTTCAATGAAACCTTAGGGTTAATTTCAAGCTCTAAAAAGTGGTTGAGTTTGTTGTCAAGGGAGTTGCTGAAAATGACCTATTTATTGGCCATTTTGACTAATAAATTGACTTGGCCAGTAAATTGATCAAAACAATCGATAAATCGGCCTAGCCGATAGATCAACAATTTTGATCGATCTGTTGGTCACTATTGGGGGTTGTATATATATTTCAACTTTCGGTTTTTCCTTATTTCTTCATGCACTAAAATGATTTTATTCACTTGGACTCCATCAAAACAAGGATTTTGGGTATTATCAAGTGAGAAATGATTCTAAACCTTTCCTAAACGATTTATATCAACTTTAACATGAATTTAATCTTGAAATTTGATAATTTTTTGGGCTAAAATAAAAGTCTTGAACATGAACTCAAAAGTGGATATATGGGATTTTTTTACCTCAAAACGGATTGGATTTTCAGTGAAATTTGATATTTAGATTCCCTAGTGATGGTTACACGTTTTCACAATAAAATTCGGTTTTGACCTTGTGGGACCGGGTGGATTTTTGAAAAAATATTTAAAATATTAAAATATGAGTACTAATTATTGTATTTTCTCATGTGCATTATGTTTGTAATTAGATTGTGCTCTTTTGGTGGCTCTACAGAAGAACAAAGCTCATGAGCAACATTGTTCTTTGTTTCTAAGGTAAGTTGAGGTTTCTTTGATTTTTTTTTATAAAGTGTTAATGATTATTTGTTAGATTATTGTCATTGGGAGAAACGGGGATATTATGGGTATTAGTGTCAAGCGTGCCGGGGCTAAATTAATATATTATATGATTATGAAATTCCGTGAATATGTTTGAATTATCTACTTATTTTGAGATTTGAGATGCTTTGTATTGACTTATGTGATTGAAAGTGATATTTTAGTGAAGGAACTGGGCTTACTTTTATATATATATATATTGACAATGTATGTGATTCAGTTGACATACCCCGTTATGACTTGTCTATGATGGGATACTACACGGTGATAATGTCTTGGGATGCTTGAATTGTGTTGGGACTTGATGATACTTTTTATACGTGGAATTGTGATGCCCGTTAAGGCTAGGTGGGATCAAAATATATCTTTTATAGTTATTCTCCTATGAGAGGCTGATATTATTGTCTTGTGATTTGAATTTGCCACATCTTATTGATTTGCACATGATACTTGCTCACTTCTTGATTTTTGAGTATGAAACTCGAGTTGTGCCTTGTGAGAAATGGAAAATGGTATGAAAAACAGTTCGAGGATTGATCTAGATGTCGGATTGGATAGGAAGTCCAAGGCTCTCTTCGGATATCTAATTTGGTAGATTATCTGAGGATCATTTTAGAGGTATAATTTATTGTCCACCACCCGAGGCCCATTCTGTAAGTTGTGGAATGAGTAGTGCATGGATTTTGTGACTTCCCTTGGGTCTTGGCTGTGATGTTTATATATATGCAAGTAGTTGTGTGCATAGGATGGACACGCATTATGGCCACTTACGTTATATATTGCATTTGCTTGATATGTGGCTTGATTGACACATTTGTCCACTAATTCATTGATATTTTATGATATATGGTGAGAAATTGATACTAATTGTTATTTAAAGGTAACTTGTGATTATTTGGCTTATCTGATGATGAATTGAAACTTCTACTAATACTTGTTATGATCTAAGAATATCACCTGTGTTGTGAGATTTGTGAGGGTCTTCTACTTTTGTTGCGGAGTTTTTATAATGCAGACTTGTATCGTTGGTTGGGTTATTGTATATATAGATTGTTTATAGGTATTGGGAGTTGGTTGGATGTCAAGAGCTTTTGTTTTTTCTTTATATTTAGAGTAGTTGAGGAAGCTTTTGAGTACCATGGTTATATACTCTATCCTTGTTTTTCTAAATTTTATGCAGGTAATGTGCCTCGGACTTTGTGATTTCCTCTCCTTATTCTGTTCAGGAGAACTATGAGATTATCTGAGGTAGTTGTACGGTTCATCGACAGTGTCAAAGATTTCTTTTAACTTTTAGTTGGATTGTGTCTTTACTTAAAAACCTCTTGAGACTTCAAAATTATTGTATTAAATAAAAATTAGAGGTTGTATAGTGGAAACCAGGTTTCGAGATAGTTTATATACATGGATTTTTCTGCTTTAATAGATTGATTTCATTATTTACTTCTGCATCTACTATGGTTTCCACTTGCTTATCATTAGTTTGATTGACCTATCATAGTAGGAAGATAGGTGTCATCACGACCGAATTTAGGGTCGTGAAAGGTATACTATGAAAGGGTTATCTCTTAGGTATATAATGACCTTTGATTTTAAAAGGGCCTATTATTCCGTAGAATGGTGCTCTTGTAGGATAGTATTGGCTGAACTAGGGTTCCCTTGCCAATTTTTACAATGGATTATGTAGAGAAATTTTTAGAGTCACCTACTCTTTGGTGTTAAATGGAGTCTATTTAAATCATTTAAGGGGAAAAGAGGAATCATGTAAGATGATCCTATTTCCCATAAGTCTTTGTTATAGCTATGGAATATTAATAGAGAGATCGGGCCCAACTTCAAGAGGACTCTAATTTCAAATTCCACCCAAGATGCAAGAAGCTGGGGGTGGTACATATATATTTTGTTGATAATTTTCTTATTTTTTGTAAAGATAAATTTTTTACTCTATTAGAGTGTTATAAGATGAATTTTAAAAATTCTCAGTCGCATTGGGTTTGTATGCAAATGATGAAAAGAGTTCATTATACATAACTAAGGTTAAGCCTAACCTGAAAAAGAAAATTTTAGACTTGTTAGGATATGCTGAAGGTACTTTTCCTTCCAAATATTAGGGTGCCTTTGTCATCAAAGAATAATCCTATTGTACAATGTATGTCTATAGTAGAGAATATTACAAAAAGGGTAAGGTGATGGTCAACAAAATTGATATCCTATGTTGGGGAGGGTCCAACTCATAAAGTTGTGTTATTTAGTATTCAAACATATTGGTCACAGATCATCCTATTGCCAAAGAGAATCATAAATTTGATCGAATCAATTTCCAAAACTTATCTATGGATCAGATCCGCAGGAAGCTCAAGGAAGGAATTAGTTTCATGGGATAAGTTGTGCCAACCCAAAACTGCTAGAGAGATGAATATTATTAACTTACAGGTATGGAATAGGGCTGCAATTTTGAAGCATTTGTGGGCGATATAGGAGAATAAGGATAATCTGTGGATCCAATGTCTCCATGACTACAATTGAAAGGCGATGTTTCGAAGGATTGGAAATACCAGGTAATGCCACATAGATGCTGAGGAAGATCTTGGATGTTATAAGACATGTCAATCAGATTTAAGCCATGAAAGGGAATTTTTCTATGAAGTTAGAAACCAAAATAAGAATGATAAATACTCAATCAAGACTATGTATATACTTTTTATGTATCAATTGGAGAAGGTTCCCTGGGAGGTTTCACGCCCCGAGGCTAGCCCATAGATGGGACGTGGTGTTTAAGAGTCACAAGTGACCCTAAGCTAACCCTTGGTTCATGCATGCTCTGTGAATCGTCAAAATAAGGATACAATTTAATTATGCAGAAGCATAATAAATAGTGGAATATCATGAACAAAGTGAACCAACTTTTGAGGACCCAATAAAGACTGATTTGAGTACTCCCATCGTGCTTGAAAACTTTAGCATACTATTTGAAGAGTTTCTAGGACAATTCCTAGCTAACCCAAAATCAATAATGAAAACCAAAATGAAAAATAAGTTGAGATGTATCCAAAGTATCTATTCTTGAATGGTGAGGACTTATCAAAATCACAAGAAAGTTGGAGCCACTGAACGTTGTGCAACTATGACTGGTATTGAATACCTGAGGCTACATGATAAGAGAATATAGTGCAACTTATACAGTACATCAAATATACTGGTACATAGAATAGGTATAACTAACATGATTAATATTTATATATATAAGACAATATATGTAAATCATGAATCATGAGACAAAGTAAGTCATATAATCTTATCATAAAACTGTAGTCATGCTTGAAACTTATACTTGAACTGAAAAGATCATATTGTAACCAAACTTAAGTTAAAAAGTTCAATTTGAGACTGGTTGGGAGTTTCTTTTAACCAACATATGTTATGTGAGCACATGACCTCCAACATATTAGGCCCAAGCTGATGCCACAGAGATAACATAAAAACATGGGGTGATTAATCATAAATGCCACTTGGGAAAATCACTTGGGCTGGGCCAGTTGGAATCTAGTATAACCTACACTAACAACATTGTTAAGGACTATTCCTCTTGGTGCTCAATAATCCTCCCAACACAAATGTACGCAGACTTAGGCTCATAATAACTTAGAAAATTATAACTTGCTCATTCATGGATAACTTGTCATAGTCATGTAAATTTATGATATCTGAAGTGATTCTTGTTCGTGGGATTTATAATAATAAATACTTGAGATATAGGGAGAGTCATGTAAAACTTAAGGATTAAGTCATGAATTTCATGAAATCTTTAACCTAGTTCAAGGAAAATCATGAATTTCTAGAATTTAGAATTTTCATCTTATTCTGACTGTGTGCTTTCATCTTATTCTTCATCTTCATTCTAATTGGGTGTGAAAATTTATAGAGAATATTTGATGAAAAATTAAACTACTTAGGAATATTACTATTCGCTGAAAAACAATCAAGAGTTGTCTAAGTAATCGAAAGATTTTGTTTAAACAACAAGTAGTTGTTTGGAGATGTTGATGGCGTGGACAAAGAGAGGCAGTGGTGCTAGGATAGTAGGGTGAATGATATATGTTTCTTAAACAATTAAGAGTTGTTAAAATAACCCTAAGTTATTTAAACTACCGGTAATTGTTTAGAGGTACTAATGACATGGAGAAGAGGAGATAGTGGTAATGGGATGGAGGGTTGAGGATAGATATTGTTTAAATAATTGAGAGTTATTTAAAAAATCCTAAGTTTTTTAAAAAACTGGTAGTTGTTTAGAGGTGTTGATGACGTGGAGGATGGAAGGAGGTGCGGGTGGATGGGGCGAGGGATGAAGAGGGGATAGAAAAAAAACGAATGGAAGGTTTGCGTAAATAGAGAAACTTGTAGGCTTTTAAAAAGTAAATATCATTATTACTAATAAAAAATGAGTCCCTCCTACCACATTGTTAAAAATTGTCTTCTTTTATTTTTATTCTCCCTCTCAAATGTCTCTTTTATTTTCATCCCCCTGGTAACAAATAATCATTAAAATTTTAATTGCAATCTATTTCAAACACAAAACTACATAAAACTAGCACTCATTAGTTATCTTCTGAACTCTTTTAAGACCTATTTAAACACACTAATGAAGAAATGACCATTCATATACAACCAACTGAATATGGTTTGCATTTAATTATTTTTTGTAACTCCTTAGTTGTAATGACCCTCAAGGTCAATTTTTTTTATTTTGGTTCATTTTGACTATTTTACCCTACCCACTATTTTATTATGCCAAACTAAGTACGAATCTAATGTAGGTTCAGGAACGGAATTAGTTTTGAGTAAGTTGTGGGAAATCTTGAGTTTTGGAGCCTTAAAGTGTAAAATAAGGAACTCCTAGGGTCATCTAGAGTTCGGGACTTCAAAATAAGAATCCATCAATTTCATTAGCTCTGAAATATTTACTTGCTCTAGTAGCACATTCGTTTCCTACTTTAGGTCATTCATGGTGGTTTTGGGTGATTAGACGAGATAAAGTTGAGTCTTAAGTAAAATGGTTGACTTTGTTCAATATTCAGTCTTGGAATGTCCTGAGAAAAAATTCAATATTTTCATTGGATTTGGAAGTTTGTTTTTAGCCTAAAATAAGGTCTTTTATATTTTCCGTAAGTCCCTGGGGCATTTTGGTGATTTTAGTTAAAATAGACCCTTAAAGATTATAGGGTCAAGAAGACCTCGTACGCATATTTTTGATGGTTTTATTGAGTCTAGAACATCAAAATTCGTATGTCTGTATATATGATTTATTTGCACAGGATTACGAACGAATCGAAAGGGTCTGTCCGAAGCTAAACTTTTCCTTAACTATTGTTGTCATTGTTGTTGTTATTATCCATTGGGCATCTCACTGCATTCATGATCCTTGGTCGCACTAGTGGTGAGTGGGGGGATTCGCTCCTCGCGTTTGTGGGCTACTAGACCTGTTTACAAAGGTCAATTTCTTTGTGGGTATCGTGATCGCGGTGCATTATCTATAGCATGCTTCGCATTCACAGCCTGAGTACTATTTATTTATAGTTTTTAATTCCTTCAAAACACGAATTCTCACTTATTTTTTGTGCTAACCACAACCTCAATACCCCAATTTTTACCAAGTTCAAGAGGAGAATTCAAGTATATCAGTTGGGTAAGAATATTAATCACTTTTTTTTTATCACTTTAACATGATTATTACATAGAAATTGAAGATTTTAAACTCAAAAACTGTGCTTTTTCACATAAACCCAAACATTCATAATTTTTTTATTTTCAACCACGAAATGGAATGAGTTTTCAATAAAACTTGATATTTAGCTTACCCAAGTGATAGTTATATTTTTACAATAAAGTTCCTATTTTGGTCCTATGGTCTCGGGTTTAGTTTTTAAACAAACTTTGACTAATTGAGTTTTATCTAATTAGTAACTATATTACGTTTGCTTGGAGGCTCAAATAAAGGGAAAAGCTGACGAGTGAGATATTTCGCCAATTTTAAGGCAAGTTGAGGTTCTTTGATCTCTTTATAAAGTATTACTGATTACTTTCTAGATTATGTATAGTTGAGGTAAGATGCTACTTTGAGGTAGTTGGAATTGCGTATGCTGGGTTCAAAATAAGGGGATTAATTGATGATGTGATTTCATGATTCAGGACTTTGTTCTACCTTGTGAATTAGTCTAATTACCATGATTTGGTTGGAATATGTTGAGTTTTAACTACAATTAAAATCACCTTTGATGACTTCCTTGGTTAAAATATATCATTTACAAAGCCTTCCAAAAAACTAGAATAATATGGGTGATTTGATGATTTTACCTCTATATTGAGCTGATTTGCTGGTGATTTATTTTAATTGAACAATATACTCTCATGACTTCTCTATTATGTGTAAATTATTGACATTTAAGTATGGAAATGGTTGTACCCCATAGTCAAGGACACAAAGTAATACTAAAAACCTGACTATGACGGTCTCATTAGAAGGTATATTATTGGTCTTGAAAGCGGGCATATTATTGAGATAACAAAAGTACTTAAACCTGACTGTGATGATATCGGCAGAAGGTGTGCATGGACCTTGTGATTCCCCCATCGGTCCCGACTGTGACGGTCTCAACAGCGGGTGTGTACATATAGGACAAACATGCATCATGATTAACTGCGCATTGTATTGCATTTACTCTGAATTGCTTCTTATTTGGATTGCATATCCACATGATTACTTGTACTTACTTGATACTTGTTGATAGTTGGATACTTCTTGATACTTAATAGTGATCTCAGATCATATGATACTTGTTGATGATTCTAGACTATTTGATACTTTTTTATGACTTGAGATTACTTGAAAGTTGAATCATAAACGATACCTGTTGTTACTACTTGATGATACATAGTGGTTATTCTTGATCCATGACTACTATTTAATATTTTCCACTGATACTTGATTGGACTTGAGGTTGTTGATCGAGGTGATTACTGTTATGGTAGAGTTGGTGGTAGGCATACCTTGTGAGGGTTACTTAGATTTTTATATATGTCTTGTTCTGTTTAGTTGACTGATCTACTGTATATAAATTTTTTGCAGGTTGTAGTATTAGAGGGTGATTGAATGTCAAGACTAGTCACTTTTTTATATCTAGACCAACCGAGGACGCTGCTGAGTATTGTTGTTTTGGTACCCACCCTTGCCTTTTATGCACTTTTGTGCAGGTGTTGCAACGGACCAGTCTTGAGCTATCCCCTCATACTTAGCCACTTATCCTGGGATTTCTAGAGTTAGTTTTCACTTGTTTGCAGTCTCTAGAGTCTCCTTTCATTATCTTGGAGTTTTTACTTTCTTTAGAGACTTTGAAATTTAAACCAAACTTGTATAAACTCTTACTTAGTGTGTTTGTATAGTGGCTACCTGATTTTTGGTATATTTGAAGTCTTCTACATGTTTACACTTTACTTACGTATTACTTTTCACATTTAAATTGATTTTTTTATTAATCCGTGTGTTAGGCTGACCTACTGAATTTGGAAAGGTACATGTCTTCACGCCTGATTTTTGGGGCGTGAAATTAGCTCTCTATATTTATTAAACATATAAACTAGTGGAATTCGAAAGAAGTAGTACAGCTTTTGAAATAACACTTCATTCTATAATTTATTAAAGAGACGGAAGATGTAAAAACACTAGAAACAAATGCTTTTTGTTGCATCAAAACCAAGAACATTAACAACTAAAATTCAGTAAGTACCAGAAGATGTAAGAGGACTCTATTTCCAATTAAGTGTAGCTGAGTTAATATGTTAATCATTAGTTATGATAATTCGCTATGGCATAACCAAAGAATGTAAAAGCTTGTGAAATGTATTAAATTCTTTATTTAATTATTTAAATTTTAATATGTAATTAATTATATATTTATTTTAGAGTATTGATAAAATGATAATTTAATTTTTCACTTAAAACTTCTCACTTTTAGTAATATATGATATACGATGATATTCCTCTCCCTATCATTAGGCGTGTGCACTTGCACGACACTTCAGTGCTTTTTCAATTTTCAATGTGCTCATTCCCTAAATGTTTCTCACGTGAAGTTTTTTATTAACAATTATGAATAGTATTGAGAGCAATCAAACAACATAATCACAAAGAGCACCTACTCTAATTACCACCTCCTAGGAAGAGTGCCATAGAATCAGATCTCAATCAACAATATAAGGAAACATAACTATAAATTAAGTGGCCTATACAAAAATCCTCTATTACTATGTGTTGTATTTGAAGTAGTAAGCATATCGATTCTAGCTATGATGTCTAGTTAAAGCATTAGTCGACTATACATAAAATTCCTTAAATTTCTTCTAGTTACTACCTTACTAAATGTAGTAGTACATGCCCCCTATACAGCTGCTATTGTCTTCTTCATAAACTAATTATATCTCTTCCCTTTGATGGAAAATAGTGCTATTTTCACTTCACTTGACTGTACAACAATGTTTGTCCATTGTTCAACACCTTCTTTGAATTATTTATGTTATAAAAAAATAAATAAAATAGTGAATAAAAAATTCTGAGGCTTGTGTTCAACACAACTTCCTTAAAACAAATTCATCCCCCCATGGGTAGTGATAAAGGTTTTTCCTATAGCATTCATCTCCCAGGACAAAACGGAAAACATGAAACTTGTTTTGTACTTAAATAGCTTCA
>JBDJHY010311325.1:0-14332 GCA_039654485.1 Withania somnifera | reverse complement strand
TTTGGGGCCTAAGACAGCTGCTTCAGCAGCCTTACCTTTTGGCCGACACTGTTTACAACAAAGATAGATCAAACTTGGTTTTTATAATGCCTCATTTAACTGAGTCGAGAGTATCGTTTTATCGAGAATTCTTTTTTCTTTTTTGTGTCATGTGCTTGATCGCAGATATGAATTATAATTAAATGCATATTATATCCTTTCTATAATTTTTATTGACACAGTGCTTCATTTCAGATCAATCGCTAATAGTTGATGGCTTAAAGTCTGTAGTAATATTTTGACATGAGAAGTGCCAATTTTGCCACTACCGATAGCATACTAATAGCATTTGAAGAACGACAATTGAAGAAAATACAGTCGTTCGTTTTTCTATTCTGAATTAACAAAGTACTTTTGTTCCAACAAATGATGATTATTAAGAACAATAAAAAACAAAGATACAAATGAAGCATATGCCTCCCTATAGACTGACATTAATGAAACAAAAATATGATTTCAAAATTATCCATTGCGAATAATACGTTCAAAACAGAGAAGTTGAGGATCTGATCCAAACAACTTTATGTTGTAAAAGACAATTCGTAAGTTTTTACTTCTTAGATCAGCAACTACTTGTTTCAAACTGTAATAAGGTAAAAGTCTATTACCCTTCAAAGGCATGATTCTCTCAACGGTTTTTACCACATTGATGGTGATTTTCTTACCATTATTCCTCATTTATTACATTATTAATAGTATTATTGATTACTATTAATCTTTTTCTACTACCGTTATTCTACAGTAGTCCTCCCTCCGAGAGTCGAGGTGTGTGTTTATGCCACTCGGCTGAAATTGTAGAGCAGGGTATTATTAGTGTGCCTCCGAGGTCTTTCACCGAGGTCATTTATAAAGCCAAAGTGTATGGGTTGTGCTTAAGGATTCACCTCGATTGTCTTGCCGAGGTGCCTTATGAAATCATGGGTGCGCTGGGATAGCTTATGTCGAGGTGAATGAGATTATCATTAGGCTTTTACCTCAACCAGCCTGTGACTGGATGGTTGGGTCAAAGTCGTATCATTCGAGGTCGCCGAATATCATAGCATAGGGGTTAGTTATGGAGCTCTATAGTTTTTGACCATGCCTGTAGGTTTAGTTCAGCTATCTTGCCGAGTTGGATTACTACCCTGCTAACTGTGACTTCGATCCTCCTGAGGATGAGGTGATCATCTCTGAGTAATATCTCCCAAGGTCGCCCTGACCCTGGCTTTTAAGATAGGAGCCTTGTCGACCTGAGATGAGATGGGGTCGGTGTGGTACCTAGGGTTATCCTTTTTTGAAAAGGTGGCACAGGCGGTAGATTTCTATCTTTTACCAGGTTTTCCCGCTCCTTCTTTCCACGTGTCACAATCCTCTATTTTGGTTTACACGTTTCGTAATCCCTATGAGGGACACATCATCTCCTATACTTTTGCCTGGGGAATATGTGACTTTTACTGTTCCGTCGTTTCAGTTTCCCCTTCATTAATTATGACCCTAGGAATTCTAAAATCATATCTCAATATACTATTCCTTATTTTTCTTAGGTTTTTGGTGTTTACTCTATCCGTTTCTCTTGCTGGTCGTTAAGATTTCTAAAGAACTTTCCATCCCTAATGTGAACCTTTCTTCTTCTCTAATACCAGTAAGTATACCTTCTCCTTCTTCTAGTGTATATGAGGTGGAGGTTTACTGCGTTGGTAGTGATACCCCGGTGCTTCAGTCCCCAACTTCATCTCCTCACCCTTTTCAGGGCCATGATTTATTGGTTTCTAGAGTTTCAAGTAGTCTTTCTATAGACCATTTGTTACCTCTTCTTAGAGGGCACTATTTCCCCTCGACTTTTAAGTTTACCCTGCCTGGTCTATTAACAGGGCCTGCTCCCCCTTGGGGTTTTGCACTATGTACCACGAGTACATAGTGTCAGGGTTACACTTTCCTTTTTTTTTCCTTTATTGACTAGATATTAGTCTCTTTTAACCTAACCCTGTTACAATTGGCACCTCACGCCATGCATACCATAGTAGGTTTTACCCTTGCTTCCATAAAGTTGGGATGAAACCTTCTGTAGATTTGTTTAGGTACTTTTTTACCGCAAAAAGTCTGGGCCTTCAAAGGGGTGGTACTTGTTTAGCTCCTTTCGCAATTTTAGAATTTTAAACCCTTCTAAAATTGCTGGTTGGAAGAGGAGCACTCCAGCTCAGGAATCAGTGCCTAAAAGGGACAAGTCTTCTGAGTTTCGTCTTGCTGAGGATATGTCTGCTGACGATCTCAGTAATGTTGGTACCCTTGACTCTAGTGGTACTCCTATTTGACTTTGCTCCCTATTTTAATGTTTTTCCTTTTCTGCAAGATTTGTCAAAGGCATCTAATGCGGCCACTGCTCTGGCTCGACAAATGGCCAGGCTACAGAGGACGTCGACTGGGAGAGGGATTAGTGGAGAGAATTAGAAGCTCAGCTGAAAACCTCTGAAAAGAAAAGGAAAATGGTTGAGGAACAAAAAAGGTCAGCCAAGAAGAAGAAGGAAAAGGCGGAGACTGAGCTTCGCCACTTGAAGAAGGACTTCGTTGACCAACTGGGTGATTTTACCAAAGTCCTCTTCGAGAAATTGACCATGACCAATGCCTTCTTAGAGTACATCTCATGTATGAGCGAATCGCTGGTCACCGCTACCAGGGAGGTAGTTTTGGACGAGATGGCTGAGGCGTACCTCGACCTCTCCATCCGATCTGAACACTTCAGCTACGATACAGATATCGAGGAACGAGTAACTACAGATATGATGAAGGCTATGCTGGATAGACCCAAGCTTCCGCTAATTCAGTTATTGCCCAGCACGCTTCCCCTTTATCAGTGAAGGAGTTAAGGGCATACACTAAGGATACTAATCCTGATATCCAGGAGTTCTTGGCTACTAGGGGCGGCCACATGTCGAGGAGCCACCGTTCCTTCCTGAGGTCCTTTCAAGCTCTCCTGTTGAGGTCCTTCTGACTTCTCCCATCGAGGTCCCTGTTGCTGTTTCAACCGGCGAACCCCTGGTGGAGATAGAGCCTATTTCAGCAGTTTAGCAAGTCAGGGGAAATGACTAGAATTTAGGACCTTTGTAACCATTTTTTCTTTCTTTTTGTAAATACTATGGTCTGTTAGGCTTTTATCAATAAGAATGCAAACTTTCGTATTTTTTTTGTATTGTCTGGTACTTCCATATTTCTAATATTCTTATTTATTATTTTCAGCAAATTATCCCTTATACACTTGACCAAGTGGAAAGGGAAAAACTTTTCCTTAGGAGGCTTCTTCGTGAGAAGAGTAAGGAGCTCCATATGAAGAACGAGTTCATTAGGTACTTTCGAACTCGACTATCCCAGAATGATGAATTTCAAGGTTTGGTGAATAACATGACTTGCTACTGTGATTAGATAAACCACCTCAGGAAGGAAAATTTTGACTTATTAGTGAAGCTCAAACTTAGAGCCTCTTGCGGTGAGATAGATCACCTCAGAGAGGAGAACTCAGAGTTATCACGAAAGATTGAATTCCTACGGCAGGATTTCTGTACCGTTGTGGGAAACATTGAGAGGTCAGTTTCTTATTGGAATAAAAATAGCAATCACAAGCATAAAAAGTAATAAGAGACAAAGACAAAAAAATAAGATAATCATAGGAGGTTGCAGATATTTATTAATAAAATCTTCGTAAGTTACATGCCAGGTTCTGGGTACCTTAGTACAATCTAGTCTTGCCAATTTATAGTTTCCGGCCTTAGACGCTTCAATTATCTAGTAAGGGCCTTCCTAGTTTGCTTCAAGCTTTCTAATCTTTTCAGCTCGGCTGACTTCGTGCCGTCTTAGGACAAGCTGGCCTGGGTTAAATTAAGTGTTTTTCACCCTGTCATTACAGTATTTAGCTATATCCTGCTTGTACCTTGCTTCCAAAATAGCTTCCATCTCTATCCGCTCCTCCAGCAGGCTGAGGTTCGTCTTGAGCTCTTCCTTGTTCAATTGTTTGACATAGTGTAATGGCCTCAGATTGGCACCCTATTTTGACGGGGATTACTAATTTTGTTCCATACGTAAGGTTGGACGGAGTTTCCCCATTAGATGTTTTGGGGTTGTTCTATATGCCCAAAGGACATTAGGCAGGTTTTCTACTCAATCTCTCTTAGCTTTGTCTAGCCTTGTTTTCAAACCTTGTAGCAGGGTCCTGTTAGTGACCTCAACTTGCACATTCGCCTGAGGATGTGCTACTGAGGTGAATTATTGATTAATTCTCATCTCTTCACACCATGATTTGAAGGGGTCATTCGCAAACTACTTCTTATTGTCCGAGACAATCTTCTTTGGTATCCTAAACCGGCAAACTATATTTTTTCATACAAAGTTTAGGATTTTTTTCCTGTAATTGTGGCTAGGGGTTCTGCATCTACCAATTTAGTGAAGTAATCTATGGTTACCACTAGAAACTTTACTCTCCCTGGAGCTTTAGGGAAATGGCCCCACTATATCGATCGCCCACAAGGTAAAGAGCCAAACACTCTACACTGAAATTAATTTCATCTGAGGTCGGTGAGCTATTGGGGCATGAAATTGGTACTTCGGACACTTTTGTATGAATTTATGTGTCTCTTAGAGTATTATAGGCCAGTAATATCCTCATCTCAGGATCTTTTTTGCTAATCCCCTTGCCCCTAAATGGCTACCATATGAGCCCTCGTGTATTTCTCGTATTATGTAGTCAGCTTGAACTGGCCCCACACACCTCAACAAAGGCTGCAAAAAGGACCTCTTGTAAAGAATTCACTTTTCCAATACGTACCTGGGTGCTTTGAGCCGGAGTTTTCTTGCATCAACTGGGTTAGGCGGGGTTTCTCCTAAGTAAGGTATTTTACTATTGGGGTCATCCAGTTGTCGCTCACCTCCTCCACCATAGAGACTTTGATCTCATATATACTTAGGTGGTGAACCTCTTCGTTTAATGTCTGGCAACCTGTCTTTGCTCCATCGGAGTATGCAAATATTTCTAAGTGCATCGGCTTTAGTATTTTCTTCTGAGGGATTTTGGTTATTTCGAAATAAGAAAATTCTTTCTATAATCCCTTCACTAGTTCTAAGTATTTTTTCAACTGGGTATCCTTGGTGTCATATGCCCATTTCACTTGATTAACCACAATTTGAGAATCACTAAAGACAAAGAGAGACCTTATCTTTATTTTTTGAGCTAGGTGCAATCCTGCTATCAACACTTTATATTCTGCAGCATTATTAGTCATTTTGAAAGTAAAACGCAAGGCATAAAACATTTCAGTCCCCTCAGGACTTTTAAAAAGGATGCCAGTCACGGTACCGCCTTTACTGGAAGCTCTGTCTATGTGCATGATGAAAGTATCACTGGGTGCCTTGTGTTTTTTTTGTTCACCTCGGCTTCCTCTACAGGAGTTTCTATTACCTCCGAGGTAGATTGATGCATTTCTACTAGGAAGTTCACCAAATCTTAGCCTTTTATGGCTTTTTGAGGTTGGAAATCAATTTCATACTCTCCGAGCTTGACTGCTCACTTCATCAGCCACCCTGACGCTTCTGGCTTCAGCAGTACCTGCTTCAGGGGCGCATCTGTTAACAAACAAATAGGGTGCGCTTGGTAGTAGGGAAAAAGTCTTCGAGCTAAAGTTATCGGTGCTAACACTATCTTCTTGGTGGGCAAGTATCTCACTTCGGCACCATACAGAGCTCAGCTGATGAAGTAGATTGGATTTTAGGTTCCCCCTTCTTTCTTGATAAAAACAGCGCTGACCACCTCACCTGCTACCTTTAGGTAGAGGTATAAGGTTTCCCCTGGCTTTGGTATAGCCAGTGCAGGCAACGTCGTCAGTTATTGTTTTAGGTCCTCAAAGGACTTTTGAAATTCGTCAGTCCATTGGAAATTCTTGGCCTTTTTTAGGATACAGAATAAGGGCAATTGCTTTTCTGCTGATTTTGATAAAAAAGGGCTTAGGGTGGCCAAGAACCCCATCAGTTTTTGCACGTCCTTCAGGCACTTAGGTGATTTCATCTCACCCATAACCCTTGTCTTGAAAGGATTTACACTCATCCCTTTCATAGATACGACGTATCCTAGGAACTTTCCTAAGCTGACCCCAAAATTACACTTCTCTGGATTCATCTTCAACCAGTATGCCTCAAAAGTTGAAGGACTTCCTCCAAGTATTTTAAGCTCATGCCCAAGACCTTACTTTTCATGACTATATCATCCACATAGACTTCCACCACACTGCCGATTTGTTTTTTGAATATCTTTTCCACTAACCTTTGGTATGTGGCTCCAACATTCTTCAAACCAAAAATTATCTTCGTGTAGGAAAAAGTACCACAGTTTGTAATGAAGGCATTTTTGGGAGCATTTACCTCGTCGATGAGCACTTGTGGTAGCCTTTGTACAAGTCTAAGAAGCTCAAGAGCTCATACCCTGAGATAACTTCTACCTTCTAGTTGATGACTGGCATAGGATAGCAATTTTTGGGGCAACACTTATTCAAATCTGTAAAGTCTATGCACATTCTCCATCCTCCCTCTACCTTCTTCACCATAACTGAATTGGCAATGGGATACTTGACCTCGAAGAGAATATTGATAGCCACCAATTGTTCAACTTCAGATTGGATTACCTGATTTCTCTCAAGTGCATTCCTCTTTTTTTGTTGCACAGGTTTTATTTGTGGATCCATGTTTAACCTGTGGACCATCACCTCAGGTGGCATACCTGTCATGTCCAAGGGGGACTAGGCAAAGACATCCTTAAACTCTTAAAGAAAAGATATGATGCCCTAATAGAGGGATGAGTTTCGTGATGACCCTACCTTAACTTTTCTTTCAGGAAAATCTGGGTTTAATACGACCTCCATCACTTCTTCATCCACTTCCCCAAATGGGATGACAAGGATTCTTTGTTGAGGCTGAGGGCAAGTGATTTATAACTGCTATCTTGTCACCTCAAGTGCTTCTTTTTTAGTGCAATTCTCATGCACTCCTGTGAAACTTTTTGGTCATCTCGGACGGAGGCTATCCCATGCTCAGTAGGAAACTTCATCATGAGGTGGTAGGATGAAGAAACTGCCTTGGCGGGTGTCATCCAATCCAATCCCAGAATAACATTGTAGGGAGAGAGTGCGTTGATCACATAGAACTCGACCATCATGAGTTTTTGCCTGGGGTGGTCCCCTACAGTCACCGGTAACTAGATGGTTCCCTCCGGTGTCACCTCTCCCTGAGTAAAAGTTTAAAGTGAATGGCCGGTTCACCGTAAACTTCTACGATCAATTTCGAGTTGATTGAAGCATGCAGAGAAGATGATACTAACAGCGGCACTATTTTCCACATACATTTGATGCACTTGTTTGTTTTCTAGGACCATTTTTAACACCAAGGCATCAACGTGAGGCATCAATCCTAGGATGGCGTCTTCTTCAGAAAAAATGATGACCTGTCCTGACTTAAATCTCTTGTGGGGAGGCTCCTCCAGGGGTACCCTCCTCTTCTCTACCTTTAGAGCCTCTTGCGACATCCCTTTTGGGGCCCCACTAAAAATAGCGTGTATTACCCCCATGATATTGTGGTTTTGGTTTGGAGGAGGGGGTAATGATGGTGCAGGGGATCTATTCCCATGCTGCTGGCTCGGGCTAATAGGAATATGATTGGGATTGAAATAGCTTTTCTTACCCAAATATCCCTGAGTTGGGTACTGGGAATATTGGTTTCGAGGTATTCCCTACCTCCTATTTTGCTAGACACAATCTCGGACGCTCGAGTTAAAATTGCACCCCTCTTGGGTCTAATAGCTTCCTCGACTACCTTATCCGTGTCCTTATGAGGAACTTATAGCCCCCTTTGTATACTGTATCAACATACCTTAGTTGATGTACTTATCGATCTCTTTGATGAGATCTTTGCACGTCTCAGTCTCATGGCCACGATCATTATGGAAGTGGCACCAGAGGCCCTGAGATCGTTTATGAGGTGGAGCCTGCAGTGCTTGAGGCGGCCTCAGTACATCCTGGTGGAGTACCAGGATCTCGGACCTCAACTTTGTCAGTGGGGTCGAGGCACTTTTGGGGAACTTCGGTCCACTTTTCCCCTGATGCAGCCTGTCAAAGACATTCTTTTTAGGAACTCCATTGTCCCTCTATTTCTTGTCTGACCTGTTGCGTTCTCACTTTTTTCTGTTTGCCTCATCTGCAATGGAAAAGTTCCTTACCACCTTAAACAACTTCTGTTCTGTTTGGGGTAGCTTTTGTCTCAGCTAGGTGTAGAGGTACCCGGGTTGGAATCCACTCAAGAAAACTGATATAACAAGTTGGCCGGGCTTGCATTCAATGTGCAAGCTTTCCTTGGTGAAGTGCTTCAAGTATGCGCTTATGGCCTCATCCCCCCTTGCTTAACATCTAGGAGGTCGGTTGAGTTTTTTACCAACTTCTTCTTCTAGTAGAAGTGGGCATAAAAAAGCTTGGCCAATTTTTGAAATGAGGTGATGCTGTTCCTCGATAGGTCATCAAACTAAATCCTGGCCTTCTCTACAGGAACTCAGGGAACACTTTACACATGTGCTACCTGTTGCACTAGCGATTAAACATCTGAAATTTACACTGAAATAGAAAGTCGCTGGGATCAGTTCTTCCATTATAGGGTTTTATTCATGGTGATTTGAAACCCTTGGGTAAGGAAATGTCCATGATTCTTCTCGAGAAGGGGGTAATGACATCTCCTGCCTCATCGATCCCCAAAATTCTATCCAGTTCATTTTTGATAAAATATTAGGAAGCTTTGTTAGGGCCAACTTCATCCCTGTAATCTCGATGTGGGCTCTGATCTTTGTCAAGGTTCTGAACATAACGTCGCTCCCCTGACTTCAATTGCTTCCGTCTTTTGTGATTAGGATTTTTGTCACTAGAACGGGAGTCAATTGGTTTCTTTGGACTTTGAGGCCGTTCCTCCTCCGGTTGTCCCCTTTGTCTAGGGTTGAGATGAGTATCTTCAGGGGACCTCATCTCGAGATGATTATTGCACCATTGCTAAAACAAAACTTTGTATTCCTGGGCAAATCTTTCTGCCGCGGTGGGCTGGATGTTTGTGATGGTCTAGTTTTGATCATTTTGTCGGGTAATGGGGTGGAAAGACACAAGAGTTACTTGAGCCCTGCCTCAACCCCTACCACCTCGGTCAGGACCGCCAGGTGCTGTGGCCCTGCCACCACGAGCTGCCCCTCGTGTGTTTTTGCTCCTTTTTTTAACCATTCTTTCTAGATTTGTGAATTTTTTATATTCAAAACTAGGAATTTACAACTAATTCGGGCCCCACAGATGGCGCCAATTGATGAATCCCAAAAGATCACCCATAAATCTCACTAGGAAATATATCCTATAGCAACTAGTAGCAACAATGAATTTAGAAGAGGTGCCTACAAAACAGAGCCTAGGGTGGTCCCCGGGGTAGATCTCTGATGCTCAAGTTATTAAAAGCTTTGAGAGAGAATATTAATAGTATTTTGACAATAGTAAATTGAGTGTACATCTGCCTTTTCTTTGCTTGAACTTTTATAACTAGTTCTTATAACAGCCACATTAGTGGGTGCTGTGAATGGGAGTAATTTTCGTAGTGGTTATTGCCACTTTTCTTGTACCTGTCGTTGCCTTTATTAGTGGGGTATAATTCTCTCGATGGTTATTACCACATTGATGGTGATTATCTTACCATTATTTCTTTTTTTTTTTCTTACATTAATAATAGTAATTATTAATTAATATTAATCTTTTGTTACTATCGTTATTCTACCCATATACAACTGAAAGTTGTATTTATGATGCCAGTGACAAAAACACCCAGACTTGTATATATTAAAATAAAGACTAAGTACTATAAACAACTTAAGTTGTATTCGAAAGACCAAAGACTATATACAACCAATTGTACCCGAGCAAAAGTCAGACTTTGACTATATTTTCAAGTTTATAAAAGACGTATCATTTTTCATAATTTAAAACTTATATTTACTATTTTATGCACGCTTCCCAATGTTTTACTGATTGATCAAAAATGCAGACAAGATAGAAGAATCACTGTCATGTAGCATATATTATTTATGGTTTTTAATAATGATCAAGATGTTTATATTTGCCTACTGACATGATTGATCCCATTTCTGACTTGCATTTCTCATTTCACTTCTGACATTTTTGGGTTGAATTAATCAGACTAAATTATTTTCTTCTTTTATGTAAACATTAAATTTTTTATAATTTGGTGATCGAAAACTTGCATGCACCTTACTTACAGGCTACCTCCTAGCAGCGGTCTAAGATAGATATTTCTCTAGGTCTTTAAAATTTGTTCCACTTCATAAATTAATAGGTCAAACTCTTGAGTACGACTTCGGTACTTTATATTGTTAGATTCATCTAAATTTCTGGTAACAAATGCAAGGGTTTGACCCTTTTAGAATTACCAAAGCCTTTAATTTTATCAACACCAAGGATGTGGTCCGGTATTAAATAGCATATGAAACAAGTTGTAAATATATGAAATGATTTTGTAGCTTGATGCTACTGTATGTTTTTTAATTGGAAGAGGACTGCTTTGTCTAAACCTGTTAAACTGGATGGTCTGACCGGACAAGTCGGCCCAAAATATATCGAACCAGCCTAGTCCACATGTAAACAAACCAAATTGGAACACTGACTGGTCTAAACAGTCCGATCCTAGGTCGAGCAGGGATGACCATTATGGACTAGTCCATTGTCCCGGGCCGATCGTTCTTTTTAATTTTTTTATTTTCAGTAGCCGTTGGGCCAGGTCATTGTTGACCATTTTGTGCCTAATTTGACTGCTGGGCGATGGTCCACAAAGGTCATATTGGCCTTTTTTTTAAAAAAAATAAATTATTCCAATTATTTTTTATAAATACAACTTCAATTTTCGTAACATTTCTCTCAATCTCTCTCAATATTTCTCCTTAAAAAATATTTTAATTACTTATAATTTATTTTTTATTTTATTATTTTGTAAATATTAGCAACATCAAGTGTTCACTTGTGTTCAATTGATCAATTACTTCAGCAATTTGGTATAATCGTTCCATATTTTTTAATTTTTGGATTTGTTTATTATTTATAATTATATATTTTTGTGCTTTAAAATCTTACTATTATAATTTATAATATGGATAAACTAAGAAAATGGGTAAAAGTGTTCAAAATTTGTATATTGAAAGTAGTCTAGGTAACAAGAAAAAAAATAGGTTCTGCTTTCGCTAGAGGGGTCATTAGTACTAGAAATTATAATCGTGTGTTTGTCGCTCCACCTAGTATTGTTAGTGAACTTGAACATGAATATGAATATGGTGGGGGTGGAGGTCTATATGATATGAATTTTGCAAGAAAATTACGGAATAGAAAAAGAAAAAAAAATAGAAGGGGATGATACTATTAATCTTGATGAGATGAATGAATGATGATGATGATGATGACGATGCTGCTGATGATGATAATAATAATCAGAATCTCAACGTCCAATCCATCAATTTGTTAATTTTGCTTCTAGACCTCCTGGAAAACCTAGAAAAATTAGTGTTGTATGAAAATTTCTTGAAGATATAAAAGGAACTGAAACTGTCGGATGCATTATTTGTAAGCAAGTATTTTAGCATAAGAGGGGGAGTGAGAGGTAATGTAGGGATGCCAAAGCAACTGTGTTAAGGAAGACGAATTAACCCATAGTATATTAAATTCAAAAATCGATAAGTTAATTGAAAATTATAATAAAGAACAGGAACACATAGAATTAAAAGAATTGATAGTTGTAGGTTGTTTGTGTTTTACTTTTGCTTCTTTTGATTCATTTGTTCATTATATACAAATGATTTATAATTCAATATTTACCGGTATTCCTAGAAGTACATATACGGACAATATGCATTTTATTTATGTATCCTATTTTTTAATCTTACATGTAGTAACTGTAACTTCTGATCTTGGTTGTGTTGTAAATAAAAATGATTATTTAACCGTTACTTGTCACTAGAAAGATAGTAATTTTACAATTCAAAAATGAATCTTAACTTTTTTATATTACAAAAATCGTAGGCATGATGCAACTTTATATCAGAAATAATTACTAAAGTTGGTCATTATTATAATTTAATTGGTAAAATTTTATGTATAACTTTTGACAATGCATCTAATAACACTGTCTCTATTGAAATGTTAAAAAAATCACTTTCTCCACTACTTGAAGTTATTTTTCATATTAGGTGTGCTTGTCATATGTATAATTTAATTATTAAGGATGATCTTGATTTTTTTGAACCTGTAATTGAAAAATTAATACTTGTAGAAGGATTTATTTAAAGTAACAATATAAAGGTTAGACTTAACGAATTTAAAGTAAAATGTGCACAATTTATGCTGAAACCTTTATTAATGCTCGAAGAGATAGAAACTAGGTGAAATTCTATTTATTTTGTTTTTAAAAACTTACTAAAGATATAGGAAGTCCATTAGTGCTACTTTTAACCAATTTTGCACAACACCTGGGTATATGTTACAAGAATTCAAATTGGGCCCAAATTAGAGAAGTAGAGATCTTGTTAGAAACTTCGACTAAGGTTTTCTCATCTCAATATTATCCACTGTTTTTTCTATTCTACTTTATGTAGATGAAATATCTTTATTTTTTTCCGATATAAACTTAAATACGGTTTTCAAAATGCTATTGGCGAAATGCTTGAAAAGTTTTAAAAATATTTTTTTCCAATTCCCTTTATTTTCTTAGTTGGTGCTATATTAAATCCTTTTTTAAAATAAAAGATAAATGTTTGAATTTTGTACACAACTGTAACAGGTTTATATATTCAACGGGATGACGAAACTCAACTATTTGAGGCTATGGCTGACGTGAATGAGCACTTGAAAACTTTCTATGACCACTATACCACTATAATAAATATGTCATTCCAACCAATCTTACTAACCCATTTGATGAACCTTCTAGCATTGCAGAGTCATCGTCATCATCTTTCGAGAGGTAGACGCATGTTATGCCTGATTTTACTAGCACCAGAGCTTTTTGTAGAATACTGGCTTCCTCATGAATAGGAGTCGGGGCTGATCTACGTCTTTATTTGTTGCAGGCTCTGGAGGAAATTAGAAAGAAAGTTAATCTGCTGGATTGGTGGCAGGTGAAACAAGCAAATTTTCTCCTTTATCAGCACTAGCCATGGACGTCATGAATATTCCAATGTCAAATGCTACATCGGATAGAACATTTAGCCAGGATGAAAGCAGATTGGAGAGCATCCACATCCATAAGGAAGCAATGCAATAAATGTTCTAATGTGCCTCAGGGACTAGATTTGATCGAAACGAAGAAGTAAAAGAATTATTTCAAACCCGAGAGAAGAAGAAGAACTTGAAGAACTATTGCCAACCCATTCTTCAGCAGAAGCAAGTCCTAGATATGGAGTCATTGATTTTGAAAAGTATGAACTAGTCTATCCTAGTATTGATGTTAAAGAATTAAATAGGGTGCTTGAAGAAATGTATTAAGTGCTGAATTATTTTTTAATATTATTAATAAAGTGGACCGGAGTGTTTTTTATTCCGATATTGTTATGTTCCTTTATTATATAGTATATATCTTTTATATATGTAATTATATCTTTAGTATATATTTTTAGTATGTTTAATGTATCTTTAGTATAATATATATATATATATATAGTATATCTTGTGTATATTCTTAATATGTTTAGTATATCTTTAGTGTATTTTGGATATATATTATATATTTTTAGTATATATTATTACTGGGTGCTCGATACAGCACCGAGTCTGAAATAGAAAAAAAATTATTACTTATATTATTATTAGAATATTACCATTTATAGATTATGTCATTATCCATCGTTATTACTAAAATCAGCCTCTAGCCATCATGACTCAATACTCAGGTGGTGATACTGACCCAACCCCAATGAACTCTCAAGGAGACATAGGCCCAATCTCTCGTGTCATGAATGCAAAACATATCAACAAGTACATATAAACATGTGATCATGTAATAGAAATTTCCTATACCCTGCACAGGTATCACGGAACAATTCCTAAGTCACAGGCACCACATAAAATCGGATGCCAAAGAATATACCAACAAGGGAACATGAGAAGGAATAGTGTAGGATCACTATATACACATAGCTACCCTACCCACGGGTGCTATTTAGTACAATTATTAAAGCTATAGGCCCAGATATAGCCCTACAGAGCCTACCTAT
>JBDJHY010311222.1:0-19256 GCA_039654485.1 Withania somnifera | reverse complement strand
AAAAAGCAATGAAATGATCGAACGGGTCATTACACCTATAGATAAGACTAACCCTAGCCCAAAACAAGTTGCACTGGACTAGTACCAAGAACCCAAAAGAAAAAAAGAAAGGAGAGGAAGGTAATTAATAAAAGTAGAAGATAAAACACATCAATGAGAATGACTCTCCAAAACCTATTATTGTGGCTGTAGAGCATCTATAAGAAAGAAAGGTACAAAATACAATCCAAACTAGGGAAAAAACTAAAAAATAGTTATCCAAACTCCAAGTTCGAAAAACTGTAGAGACAGAACGAAGATTGTCTAGCAGGAATGCTAAATGCTCACTATACCTCTTGAACAATGCTAAGCTAGGACGTACGATCGTGTCTGGCTTTTTAACTCATACTCGAACCTGTATCAGGAAAAGATGAAAAGTTTAGAATGAGTATAAAAAAAGCATACCCAGTAGGCATCATAGGCTGATCAGGTAGAAGTAACCATAGGCAAGGTAAAGAGTAACTTAAAGTAACTAGGGAACTAGCACATAATATATGACAAGAAGGGCAACTACAACAATAACTAGTGAGTGCAGTGAAGGGTCAACCATTAGTATGTGCAGCAACAACTAACAAATTAAAGGAAAGCCACTAATAAGGTATAACACATAGACTCAGGTTACAAGAAGATCATGATCAAATGGTACATGTACCTGGAGGTCTGACATGACCAGCAGAAGGAAAGATAATAAGAAAGTTAATAGCCATTAATAAGCTAAGCTAACAGCGAATACATTAGGTGTATGAATAGTACTAACAAGACACAGAAGAGATCAAACAAAGTCTACTAGTAAACAAACCTGAACGATACCTATTCTACCAGCAGGTATACTCAGGCAACCAAGTATTCCAACAGGTACTCCCCCCGTAAGTCTTGAAATGTGCAAGTCAATGCATAGAGATGTAATGCAAAAGGGTAATGTAAAAATAAATACGTGCTGGCATGCTCCCTATTTGGAATAATCCTGAATCAAGAGGGACCATAGAGGAATCGTACAACATGTCACATAAGCAAGTTTCGACATGCTCCCTCTTTAGGATAAACCACATACCTCGTAAATAAGTACTGACATGCTCCCTTTCTGGGATATTTCTGAATCAAGAGAGATCCACGGAGGAATGGAACTAGATACCATTACTAACCTATATACCCCTCTCCCAGGATGCACATAATACCCTAACCATAGCAATCTAGATCGGTAGGGCCAGTGGATAGGCTCGAACGCACATGCAAAACCTTGTAAAAATTCAATCAGTGCTATAATCATCTAGGCCAAAAGGACAAAACTCAAGATCACTCCGTATATCATATCTCAGTGGACTCAAGTCCATTAATGTAGGAAAAAATAATAAATTGAGTAATACTCAACTGCATTCATGTAGGAAATATATAGAAATCACAACTATAGTGAAAAAATAGCCTCAAATGGTGTGATAAAATAGCTTCATACTGCACATGAGATTATTCATAGAAGATATAAGTGTATATATATATATATATATAGAAGATCAGTTTCCAGATATTTCTCTATCAAAATGAGGTTATCTTTTACAAAGTTTAATGCATCACTACACAGAACCAATCGACAATCTAAACTAGTCTAAGATTTTTAACTACCCAACAAAGTTGTATCTGGCTTGGTAGAACATCATCACATAAGGTAGATAACTACCCAACATAACCTCACCTAGCTAGGTATAATAACATCCTATTGGGATGCTAACTATCCAACAAAGCCATATTCGTCTAACTATCCAACAAAGCCTAATCATACACAATATCTCAAGTACAACACAGAATAATCAGCCTACCTAGATCGACTCTAAAACACTAGACTAAATCGGGGGATAGCTAGTAAGCTCTAATCACTAGATAATCCCCTCCCCAACCTTATTACAGTCCAGAGTCAGCATAGATCAATACACATCAAAGGTGTTACTCCTCCCCCAATTACACTACGTTCCAGTTAACGTTAAACATGCAGGTAGGGTATTATAGCCCAGGGTAAATAGTTAGGCTATAAGCCAGCTAAATAGGCCATAGGCAGAAAGAATAAGCATATTGTGGGCTAACTAGTAATCCCATTCCTGAGATGGAGCTTTACCATACATATACTACACAAGTATATAGCCTAAAGAAAGTAGACCATAACATACCTGGAATTTTTTTATGTGCTTGAGAAGCATGCTCAAATATCAAAAATCATATACGAAACTCAAAATTGTGCGAGTCTAGAAAAACATAATGCATGTGTTAAGATGAGTAAAATGAGACCTATTTTTCAATAAAAATAGCAGGGTCAAAATCCAAAATAAAAATGGGTCTGTAAACTATAATAGCTCAGGAAAAGGAAATATTTATACCAATACAAAGAGCACAACTCATACATCATATGGTAAAAAATAGTGCTCAAATTAACGGTAGAAAATGAAGATATAAGCCTGGAAAGTTAACATAATAATGAAATAAAAAATTACTTGGTATAAATGCTTGTAGAACCACCCTGTACGATTCTACGCATTAGAAATACAAAAAACCTCTTAAAACATCAACCAGGCTCTAAAATGTAAGAGTTTTTAGTGGAAGTTTGGATAAAAAAAGAAGAAAACTTCTGGAACTGGCCTTATATAGGCCCAGGCGTGCTGTACAATGATTTCTCCCTCCCATCACGATCGTGCTGAGGGCAGTAATTTGCAGTAAGGCTCTACTACGTCATCTTAGTGCTATCTCGCTAAAATAAGAGTCTGGTGTGGCACAATTGCATTACTTTAGTATGATCGCGCTTATGCGCTGGAACTTAAATTCCAAAATGATCTCAAACAGGCTCAAAATGAAAATAGGGTCCGATTTTGACAACCCATATATGAAATTTTTATGTGATTAATATTCCAAACTCAATAGAATTGATGAAAGGAATATTTAGGCTCATATAAGCCAAGTGCACACTGAAAATGCCATAAATATAAAGTAATAAAACAATAAAACCACTAGGGACCCAACCTCTTGATCTTAGCAAGTCCCAAACGTCTTAGTGTAGATGCAAGAATACTCTAAACGCAAAAAATATGGGAATTAGGGAAATGCTTTAGAGTTCCATTATGATTTCCTTCTTAGGGAATACTTTTGTTGGGTGGTTGATCATGCTTGTAATAACGATAGACTTCATCACTTGGCCCAAAGGGGTCGCGATAAAAGACAGCGTTACCAGGGAAATTTTCGTGGTTCCCAATTATCTGGGCAATGGTATGGAAGGAGTAGGCCTATAACACTGCTGTAGTATAATAGATATAGTAGTACATCGGTCCAGGCCTCCTTACTATTAGCTGATATTGGTCAGAGTAGACGGTCCGCTAGGGGCACATCTACTAGGGTTTAGGGATATGGTGGCCGGGGTAGTTCAGTAAGTAGTTTCGATTGGGGGTAGAGGTCAGGGTTTCTATGATTATGGTAAGATGGATCACTATACTAGAGATTTTCCACAACATTGTACCATCCAACAAGCAAGACAAGTTGTAGAGCCTCTTTAGACAGTACCACCAACGGTTAAAGATGGTAAGAAAATGACTTTAGGCAATTATCATAAGGGGCTAGATTGACAGAAGAGGTTATCAGTAAGGCTGGGTACCGCCAGTTTTATGTTGTACTTGATATATTCCAAGCATAGACTTTATAATATGATGGCTACTAATATGTTATCGGTTTGTCACCATCCATCCTTAGTGCTATTTTACCAAGGTTCTACATACTCTTATGTGTCTGTGTACTTTTCACCCCATTTGGGTTTTATGTGTGAGCCTTTACCTTTTACTGTGAGTATGGCCACTCCCGTAGGTGAGCCTATTGTAGTGGATCATATTCACCGGATAGTGTTGTGACTGTACGACAGTTGAACACTTAGGCTGGTTTTATGGCCTAGACATGATTGACCTTGATGTGATTCTGGTTATGGATTGGTTATCCTACTGTCACATGGTGATGGATTGATTTTACAATACAGTGAATTTATTTGGGCCTGGTATATCCTTGGTGGTGTGGAAGGGTCCTATTGGAAACTCCCCAAGGCTGGTTATTCCTTGTATGTAAGTGGGTAGACTTCTTGCCAGGGATTGTGTAGCCTATTTAGCTTTTGTCCATGACGTGAGTAATGATCCTCCTCCTCCTGAGTCTGTTCCCATTGTTAGAGTGTTTCTTGATATTTTCACTGATAAGTTCCCTAGCCTCCCACCTGAGTTCTTCTCTTCTTCTCATCTTTTGCTTAACTTTTGGCACTTGATACTAGTCTATCACTTAATGTTGTGGGCTGACATTAGTATTATCTGTAGGTAGGGTGTAGACTCCATCACGACTTAATTTTTGAGTCTTATCACTCAGTCAAATAACTATAAGCAAATGTACAAATAAATTTTTTCAACTATTAATAAATGTAATGTTGCCTAGATATTTCACCTAAATAGATAACATTTTAGGCTAAAGTGGGTGCAGAAATAACATACAACATGGACAATATTCAATTAGTTCAAAATACAACATCAAAACCACCATGTAACTCCTTTATAGACTAAAATCAAGGCCAAATCAAAACAAGATACACTACAAAGAACTCCAACCTCCCATGATTATAAGAGACAAACACTGTCATGCCCTGAAGCTCACCCCCTGGGCGTGACCAGCATTTAGCCACTAAGTTTTCCTAGAAGCCTCGGAAGAACCCCTTGGATCATGTGTATCTCTACTCACAACACTAAGCGGAAGAAATAACAATAATATCAGAAGTGTAATGGGTACCTCATCATAGTCAATAAATGACATAAATAAAAGGATATATAAACTCCAGTCACCAAACCCATATGTCTAAGTCTGAAAGCCTCTACTTACTAAAAAATAGACTTCCAGCACAAGAATTTACTAGCTAATCTCTAAAAAATGATATAACAAATAATAAAGATAAAGTTCAAGCTCTATATAAATAAGTAAAATAGCTCCATTCTTTTCCTTGAATCAAGTGAGGACTGACCAATCTAGTAATCTTCTAAGGGTGCAAATATGTCAACTTTGAACATCAGGACTATTGGAAAAATTTGCATGGGGTTAACACATGAAACAATAGTAGAATCAGCACATAAAACATGTACCAAGTACGTGAGCAGGTATAAAAACATTAAATAAAACAAAAAATGATAAGTGCTATGCAATGCATGAACAGTTAAATCATCCTCAGCTCTAACTCAACTAAGTAGTTTAACAATTTATAATACAATAGTAAAAAGCTCATTATCTCAAGTATACTTATTAAAACATCTTAATTCTTTAAGTCCAAGACATGATCACGAACTCAAAATGTCCATAATGAGTACAAAAAGTTGTCTTTAGAATATCTACGCCTCTAACCTTAAGTTGATGATAGTCTTAAAGAAGATCAATCTTAGAAAAATGGATAACACATTGAAGCTGATCAAACAAGTCATTACACCTCAGAATAGGATAGTTATTATTTATTGTGAATTTGTTTAGATGATAGTAATTAATGCACATATGGAGGGATTCATCTTTATTATGCATAAATAAGATAGGAGCACTCCAAGGAGACACATTCGGACGCACAAACCCCTTATCTAAAAGATGGTCTAGATAGTTCCATCTTATATAGAGGAATAAAAATAAGCTACATGCTTGGAACAACATCTATACCGAAGTCTATCTCTCTATCTAGAGGGACTCTGGGTAAATACCCAAGAACCACATCAAGAATATCTCAGATTACAAGGATAAAATTGGATATCTAGAGTCTCGAACTTAGAGTCTTGGATCAAACAAAATGATAACGACACCCCTTAGCAATCATATTTCTATCCTTCAGATAGGAAATAAACCTTACCCTTAGGAAAAACTCTAATACCTTCCCACGCAACGACAGGTATATCAGGTAACTGGAAATGAGAAACTCTAAACCTAAAGTTAATGATATCATGACATGAATGGAGCCTATCCATGACCTGGATAACATCAAAATATACTATTTATAAATAATGGAAATCATCAGTAACAACCATCCCCAAAACAAAAATAGTAAAACTACAATAGACTCTCTCAGCTAGAACATAAAGACTCAGAAAAAATATCAGTAAAACTACAATAGACTCTCTCAGCTAGAACATAAAGACTCAGAAAAAATATCAGGATCTACACCAAACTATCTAGTTATATAAAAAGATATACAAGAAAGATTAGCTTAAATATATAAAATGAATAAATACCCACCTAATAAAATCTCAATATACCTATCAGTAAATCAGCTGACTTCTCCCGATCTTGATGCGAACCAAAGCATACAAACTGTTTTGGCACTGTCCTCGACTGGTAGAAGTAGTAGAACCCTACTGAGTTTGATGTGTTGCTGGAGCCTCTGCTGGGGTAGTAGTTTGTCGTCTGGCACCACCCTTTCTAAATTTGGTACAGTCTCTCTGTCTATGCCCAACAACCCAAAATTATAGAAAATCCTCGAAGAATAATCACAAACTCTATGACCCAACTAACCACACCTTAAAATAATATACTTTCCAACCATACATTGACCCAGTGGTTACTTCCAACCTATTAGGTACAACTGATCGGTACCATAATAAATATGAATATCATCCCTACGTTAGGATATGCAGGTTTGGTATTGGGACCTTTGTTTTCCCACCCTCGGTGTTAATACTCCTCTCACAAATTATTATTACTTTAATTAGGACCATTTTGAAATACTTTTACTTTATTTTAACTAGGCCCGAAGCCAAAACTGTTCACTTTACTTTATCTAGGTATGAAGCCAAAACTATTCACTTTACTTTAACTGGGCCTGAAGAATTTTTTTTATAACTTTAAACTATTCCATGACTAGTGGAATTTTCTTTACCAAAAAACTACCAATCAAGCTATCACATCTATTAATTACCACTAATAGGGTAAGGTAGTCCATTATGGCATCGTCAGTAATATCATTATATCTTAGATTATTAATTTAAGCATAAACATTGATACTTTCTTTTAAAACTAGGACAAAGACAAAATTATTTAATTTAATCAAGTTTTTTTCACTTTAATTAGGCTCAATTAGCCAAACAATTCAATTTTTATATGCCACAAATTCATACTCAAATTGTTCAACAAGTGAAATAATTATGACATTTCAATGCTCTATTTAAGTTTTAAGAATAAATGTTGAAAACAACTATCAATTTATATCTCAAAGCATGTAACTTTCTCTTTACTTTAAATAGGAAAACATGTTAACTCGTGAGGAATTTTCTAATCAACTAATCTTCATGAAAACTTCATTAATTCAACTCAAAATCACCAAATAAACCATCACTTGAGTCACTCATAGTTGATAGAATTAAACAAGTACCCTAACATGCTTCTACTCATTAAATCCTTATTTAGAAAAGGGTTTTTGAGAACAAGAATGAAATGAGTCCTTGTTGAAATCCCACATACCTTAATTGAAGAACTTTTATGGAGGAAATTTGGTGAGTTTTCTCCTACCAGATGAATCCTTAGCTTTCTTCCTGAGAGAATTTGAGTGAAGAACCTTGTTTTGATGTGATCTAGTGTAGATGATTAGGAATAGGAGTTTTTGGGCTTAAGTACCTTGAATTTTGGGCTTAAATGACATATTATTGATGATTTAAGAGGTGGGAAATTTCAAAAATAGCCTTGCAAACACGGGGAAAAACTACACGAAATAACACATAATCTACACCCCAACCATGTCATGGTAGATGTCGTGGATACCACCCAACCGTGTCACGGTTAGTGTCCTGAAAACAAGCGCAACATAACACAGTGGTGGCACGGTTACCATCAATATGAAATTCCTGCACACCACTCCTTAAATATGGCACGTTTGCAGTCGTGCCAAGATTCCTGCCGTAGCATGTTTGGAGGTTTCTAAACATGTAAAACATTTATGAATATGTGCGATTGATCCCCAATAATTATCAAGCCTCCTGGAATGTAAAAAAAATATTATTTCATTCTAGAAAAAACCTACATGCGCCAGAATCGCAAGGAATCATAGAGATACTACAAGTCCTTAAAGAAATAGCCATAACTCCTACTCCGAGATCCAAATGATGCACGTTTTGTTGCATTGAGAAGTAAATTTTAAGGGACTAGAAAATATGAAAACCTAACATTATACAACTACAGATTTAGGCTTACATTAAGGCTCAAGGTTCAAGTTAAGGCACATGAAAATACGAGTTAAACTCTAAATAACTATTCGAGATGTTATAGAAAGAAACCACATGATTAATAAGTAAAAAATCCAATATGTTAGAAAAACATTTAAGACATTATGGAATAAAATAGAGTTGATATTCTAGAAATTACCATTTATGAAGGAGGAACCAAAGCTAAATGTAATGACCTTAAAAGTTATTTTTCCATTTTTTATATATTTTAACTATTTTTCCCTTCTCGTAGTCCCATTATATCAAATGAAGTGTGACTCCATGGTTGGTGTCGGTGCAGGGTAAGATTTGATGTAAAAGTTTGAGAGTTTTGAGTTACGGAGGTTTAAAGTTCAAAGTGAGGAACTCTAGGGGTCATCTAGAGTTTGGGGCCTCGTATCAAAATTTTGTTAGTTACATAAGCTCCAAAATGTCGAACTTGGTCTACATACCGTGTTTGTCTTCTATTTTACATCTTTTGTGGTGAGTTCGAGCACTTAGACAGGCTAAAGTTGAGTTTATAAGTGTAATTGTTTTCTTGAGTAAACATTCGATATTAGTATGTCCAGCTTGAAACTCCGATGATTTTGTTGGGTTCGGCAGGTGGAATTTGGCCTAGAATGAGGTAATTTATATTTTTCCTGAACCCCGGGAGTGTTTTGGTATTTTAGTTATTTTAGCTAAAAATTGACCCTTAACGAGTATCCGGTCAAGGAGATCTCGATCACCTTATTGATGGTTTTGTTGAGTACGGAACATAGAATATAGTATGTTTGCTTATATGGTTTGGTTTCACGAGGTTTCGAACAAATCCCAAGGGTCCATCTAGTTTTTTTGTTGTTGTGTTACTTTCAAGGCCTTCTCCTTGTTCATGGAGGAACACCACGTTCATGAAGAAGGGTTGACTTGGTGTTCTCCACGAGCGTGGCATGTTGATTGTATTCTTGGAGGTATATGATATGAGTCTTTGTGTTCTTGGTGAGGCTCCGCATTTGAGGTGAAGGACCTGGTGCACCTGGACAATTTTAAATAGAATGTTCACATTATATTTCCCGTTTTCTCATTCAAACCCACCCTAAAAACATTATTTTGGCAAGATAAATCAAGTGTTTGAAAGATTATCACTTGGGTAAGTTTCATAATCATTATTTTCATTGATTTCTCATCACTTTAACATTATTCCCACTTATAATTTCATGGTTTTGAAGCCCAAATAGCGAGTCAAGTGTAGAACTAGAAAATGGTTAAAACTTAATATTTTTGCAATAAAATTGAAGTTTAACGTCCCATAGTGATAGGTGGCATTATTTTACGATAAAGTTTTGATCTCGACCCCATAGGCCTGGGGGTTGGCTTTCGGATACACGTTGATTATTTGATTTTTTTTTATTTTTGAATATTTTCTTGTATTTCTTGGTTGGGTATCTAGATACATCTCGGTTGGAGGCTAATCAAAAGGGGAAAGCACTTAAGTAGCTAAAGGAAAGTTGAGGTTTAATGATTTCCTATAACGTGTCAACAGTTGCTTGGTAATTTCTTTGCCATTAGGCTGACTCTGATGATTCAAGATTCCTCTTATCTATCAAGTTGGGACTAGAAATGGTCTAATTGAAATGATATGAAAACATGATGAAATTGTTGGCTTACATGTGTACTGGATTGTGTGGTGAATTGTTAGATTTACTTATGTATTGCAAATAAGGTGCCTTGGTGTATAATTTAGAGTCTATTACACACTTGATTGGAAAAATTCCCTCGATAGACTATTGGTAACCTTGTAATTGTATTTGGTCACTTGCGAGGTTAAACATAAAGTGGAGATGTCGATTAGGCTTGAATTATGGGGAATAAAGCCATACTATCTCATTATATTTGTTGATTCTATCAAGCATGATTTGCCTGGTTGATTTGGGATAATACATGTTGAAATTTCTAAGTGGCCTTAATTTTATTTGAAGTGTGGTAACTCGTTCACCTTGCTGTTATTAGTGGTCCAATTATGGTAACTTGTTCACACTATTGTTTCTAGTATTTAAAGTGTGGTAACTTTCTCACTCTCTACATTAGTTATTATAAGTTTGGTAACTCTTTCACACTATCAAACCTACCATTTAATTATGGTTACTTTCTCACACTAACGATCAATTAAGGTGATTTTGGTAACTTGCTCACACTGATGATGTTTTCCTTATAATTATGGTAACTTATTCACTTTATTTCCATCTATTTCTTTAAGTGTGGTCATTTTCACTTTGTTTATATTCGTTGTGGTAACCAGCTAATAACTCAATTTCTGCTTATACTTTTTTCATATTGAGAACTTGTGGAGGACTTGGGATTATCGATACCTATTGACATCGTGACAATGGCACGGGATGAAAGGTTGAAACAATAGAAGATTTTATGGAACATTGATATTGTTAAATATTGGTTGGGATGTTGTATTAGACTATAGAATATTGTTGGACTGCTATATATAAACTATTTGCAGGTTGTAGTACTTGGAATCTGATTGGGATATTAGGAGTTGTTGTTTTGTCTTTATCCTTAGCCAGCTGAGGACACTTCTAAGTACCGTTTTTTATACTCACCCTTACCTTTTTTGCACTTTTCTGCAGATTTAGGGCCTAGGATTCATTGATCGCTTTCTTCTACTTGTCCAGGCATCACCCAAGACATTCTGAGGTAGTTATCTGTCTATATAGCAGTCTCCCGATGCCTCATATATCACAACCCAAAAATTTAGGTCATGATGGAGCCTCAACCCTATAGTAGAAAATCCCATCTCTACAGCCTGGAGTTATATGCAATAGACCATAGCCACTCATAACCAACAAATTATGAGAAAACATGATCAAATATATACAATAGCGGAAGCAAAAGGAAGTATATACAACCCGAATCCCAAAACTTGGTGTCAATGGCTCATGGAGCTGCTAAATAGAGTAACCAAAAGATAATTTTATACAATATAGCCCTTACAAAAGTAATACAGAAGGCCCTGTTTGGAAAAAATAAAGCAGTCTAGAAAGCAAGGGATCCACAATCAAATCTAATTTCAAAGCTCACCATAGTCTCCACAAATCAGTAGTATCTACCCAAGTTTATTTCGGCATCTCTAATAACCCCTACCTATATCTATACCACAAAAATGGTGTAGAAGTGTAGCATGAGTACCAACATAGGTATCCAATAGGCATCATAGGCCAACCGTGCTAAAATAAAGTACAAGTAAGAAATGGCGAGGAAAGTAAAACAGGCCAATGATAGTAAGAAGGCAATAATAAGCCAACTAAGACACAGGGATGATTTAAGAGTAGAAATGTAATTACTACCAACGGGTCTAAGTACAAAATTATACAGGAAATAAAAAAAACACGATCATTGCATAAGGGCACTAACCACTGCCCGTAGCACCAAAAGTCGAGTAAAGGGAGCATACATGAACTCTAGCTAAGAACCACTACCAATAAGACCATAAATGGACCTCAAGTAAGGAGGAAAAAGGTAAATGCTTCTAAGAAAAGAACATGAAGTAAACACAAAAAAAGACCTACTTGATGCCCCATCCCATTGAATGGCACAAACAACAAAACAAACCTTCCATGACTGCTACCTTAAGCCCGATGAGCACAAATAACATGAGAATGAATGCATGGGGGTGTTAAAAAGCAAATCTGATCAATACCAACCAGTGCCAAATCCCTGGGGTCCTTGACCCTTAGTTTAAAACCATACAAAATTGTGGGTCCCTGACCCTTAGTGACAAACCATACCAAATCGTGGGGTTCTTGACCCTTAGTTCTAAAAATACCAAATCATGGGGTCCCTTACCCTTAGTGCAAAAACCGTACTGATACATGGGTCCCTGACTCTTAGTTCCAAAACTGGGGGTCTTCGCCCCATTAGTGCCACAGGTAACCCTCTGAGTAACAGTGTATCATTCATGGAAGTTGAAAACTCTTCCCCTTATATTTAAAAATAGAACCATAACAGGGTGGTCATGACATAATATATAATTAAGAAAATCTCCGCTTTAATTAGTTATTAATCCAGGAAAACCTCCAATTTTAATTGGTTAACTAAGAAAATTAAGCTACCATATCCTGGAGCACGCCCATGCTCAACTACAAGAATTAACAATGTGAGGAGGCAATTTTTAGTGCAACAATAGTGAAAAGTCAAATACAGGAGGAACTAGAAGACTAGGATCGGCCAAAAGCCACAAGGTAAGAACTCATCTCACTTGCTCGTCATAAGGGCTCAAGCATAGCCAAAAGATCTGAGGCCACCCACGATAAGAACTGGACAATCACATATAACCCACACCCTCTACGTCCCTCCACGGGAACCCTCAAAAGCTAGTAAAGAAAAATAATTAATCTAAATTGACGCGGTTAACCAAAAAACTACCCACATAGCTAGCCACATCAATAAATACAATATAGTAGTCCAGTCTATAAGAAAGGTAAACCTAGCCTACCAAGGTGTTGGTGATAATCCTCAAAGTGTGTGCAACATACGCCCAAAACTCCAAATGTAACCGAAATCAGCCGAAACTATCCAATAATTATTCTAGGAATTCAAATGGAAAGAATAGGACCCATATTGCAAACCCAAGACAGAAAGAGATCCTATAATGGGCTTGTGGGACCTAATCTCAAAAAATAAACTAAAGCTACCGACTCGAATGCCTTAGCTCAAAGAACACGTGGTTGTAAATTGAGCTCAATTGGACCATCCGAAGATCCTCAATGGGCCAAGAAACATTTTGCACATTAAGGGAAATAATGCATCTAGAGACCGCGACATAAAATGAATGAAAATGTACCCGGATAGTGGGTACAATGTTCACCAACAACTCACTATGCTCAACCAACATGACAACCAACTAGAAATACAATTTAAATTAAGAATTAAGCAAAGATTGGAAATCACCATTTTAAACCCAGGCCAAGCTTTTCGGGAAGAAGAACTTACCCAACTGACTAGGAAACAATCAAAAAATGACTCGCAAGGTGCAAGCACAAAAATTACCAATTTAGAACTTAAATTTGGGTTTAAAATAAGCTGGGGGTGGAGAGGATTGAGGAAATTTGAGTGGGGAAAAAAGATAAAGAGGCTGGAAACTGACTTAAAAATTGACTCACTAGCCGATTTATCAGTCCAAAATGGTTGATAAATCAACATTTTCTCCTGAGCACACAAACCTACCAAGAACCAAATTTATTGGTCAATGTTTTTGATAAATTGACATTCCCTATGGAGCATGGAAACCTTGTAGATACTAATTTATCGATCCAAATGTCCAATTTATCGGTTCCTGCTGCTTTAATGGAGCTCCAGAAAAACAGCATTTTCAGCAAATCCAACTTAAGGCTCGAAAATGAAACAGAGTCCAATTTTGACAAACCAAATATGCATTTTGAGTGAAAAATATATTCTCGACACAAAGAAATTGATGAAATGGACAACGGAGATAGTTTAAATGAAAAAGACCCCAGAACCAAAATAACAAAAAGAAGCAATTTTCCAACTTTCCAAAAACTGTCCCAAAACAAAATCGGATACCTCAGGAAGCAAATACAAGGTCAAATGAACCTAAATCATTATTTTATAATTGATGGAATTATTGAAATTATGATCTAAAGCTCTAATCACCGAAAGACAACCCAATCTCCAATATGAGCTTTGGCTGAACTCCATTTCCACAAAACAACTTACACTTAAAACAATAACCTTAGGACACAAACTTAAGGTCTATTTAGACCAAAATTGTCATTACGGAGCTAATGGAACTGTCAAAATTCAATTCTGAGCATGTTTACTAAGAATTTACTATCAAATTCCACCATTTCAATGGTAAGCTTCCAAAATACGAAAAATGAGATAACAGGCTATAGAACTGCCAGGGAACCAACTAATAGTCTCAAAAATTCAAAAAATGACTTGGGGTAGCTAACTTAGAGCTCTAAACATAAAAAATGATAAAAGGCAAGTAAATGAACAAACAGGTCATTACAACATCCACCACTAAATAGGACTTTCATCCTTAAAAGTCAAGGAAAAAGTAGTACCTAAAGGCTCAAACATATATGGATACTAAGAATGCATATCATGTTATATCTCCCACGTAGCCTCCTCAACTGGTCGATGTGCTCTATGAACCTTCACTACTGGAACATCTCTGGATACACCTTACATCCCTATATAAGAGCCTCTGGCTTCTCAACATAACCTAAACTATCATTGATCTGCACCATCTCTTGGCGAAGCATATAGTACTAGTCCAGTACATATCAATGATGCATCGATACGTGGAGTACTGGATGAGCTAAACTAACTTTGGTGGTTGTGCAAGTCTATAGGAAACATCTTAAGCACTCTGTATGATCTTATAAGGTCAAATAAACCTTAAGCTTACTCCGCCTACCAAACCTCATAACTCCCTTCATGGGAGAATCCTGGAGGAAGACCATATCACCAACACTAAACTTAATGGGCTGAAGCCTATAATCTGTATAGGACTTCTACCTACTCTATGCTTCTGAAGCTTATCTTGAATAAGTTAACCCGGTCCAAAGTATTATGAAGCCAGTTAAAACTTTAGGCCAAACCTTTTTTCCACAAAACCAACTAACATGTGATCTGCAATGTCTACCATATAGATCCTCAAAAGGCGCCATAAATACTAGAGCGTTAGCTATCATTATATGATAATTCTACCAAGGACAAATGCCTATCCAAACTACCTCAAAAATAAAAAACAAAGACCAACAACATATCCTAAAGTACCTAAATAATCCCCTTAGACTGCCTATCAGTCTGCGGGAAAAATGTTATACTCAAATCTACCTCAATACCCAACTCTCTATGAATAAACCTCCAAAACCGTGAGTTAAATTGCATGCCTTGATCATATATAATGGATATTGGCACTCCATGAAACCTAACCACCTCATCAACATACAACTCAGCTAATCTCTCTACACCTTGAGTTGAGTATGTTGACAGGAGGTGAACTGATTTGGTTAATCAATCCACGATGACCCAAAACAATAATGGCCCCTAGAGGGGGAGGCCTGAAACAATGTCCATAGTGATTCACTCCCACTTCCACTCAAGAATAGGGTGTCTCTATATTTCATTGACCGGTATTCAATGTCAAACTTTACCTGCCTATAGTTCAAACAACGAGACACAAAGGACGCTATAGCTCTCCTTATAGCTCACCACTAGTAATGCTGCCTCAAATTGTGGTACATTTTTGCAATACCCGAGTGAATAGAATACTCAGAGCAGTGAGCCTTAGGTAAAAATGTCTAAATAAAGCCATCAAATCTAAGAATGAATAGGTCGCCATGAACCCATAATACTCTATTAGAGTCTAACATATACCAAATGAAACCACCTTACAAAACTCTTTCTCTCTCATCTAAACCAAGTAGGGATCCTCATACTGACGCTTGTGAATCTGATCAAACAAGGACTATCTCTACTTGATATCGGCAATAACCCTCTCAGGTACTAGAAGATCAAATATAACCATCATATTGGCTAAGGACCAAATGTCCTGAGCCAATGGCCTCTCAAAAATGAAAAATAAAGCTAGGCTGCCCATACTTACCTCTTATTGGCTCAAGGCATAAGCAACTACATTAGCCCGTAGTCCTTCAGAAGCTTAACCCATCTCTGTTATCTCAAGTTAAGATCTTCTTGACTTAGAATGTACTGTAAACTATGGTGGTCAGTGTAAATCTAACAATAGACTTCATATAGATAGTGCCTCTAGATCATAAGCACAAAAACTACGGCCGCAAACTCCAAGTCATGGGTGGGGTAGTTGCGCTCGTGATCCTTCTGTTTTCTTGATGCATAAGTTATGACAAGAACCTATTGCACTAGAACATCACCCAGTCCAACACCTAAAGCACCACAGTATATTGTATACAGATGGCCCTCAACTAGAAAGACAACGACTGGAGCGGTAGTCAGCAACTCCTTGAGCCTCAAAAAGCTGGACTCACACTCAGTTGACCACTGGAAAGGCACATCCTTCCATTTCAGTTTAGTAAATATGCCACAATAGAAGAGAAACTCTGAAAAAATAGACGATAGCATCCATCTAACCCTAGAAAATTATGGATCTCTGTGATAAAGGTCAGTTGAGGCCAATAACACATTGCAGCTACCTTAGATGGATCAACACTAAACTAATACCTTACACTGCATGTTTTAGAAACGAAATGGAATCCAACGAACACTCATACTTTGAGAATGTAGCGTAGAGACGCTCAATCCTTAAAGTATGAAACACATCCCTCAGGTACTCCTCGTGTTCAGCTTTATTCTGAGAGTAAACCAATATATCATCTATGAGAACGATCACTAAAAAGTCTCAATAGGGCTTTAATATGCGGTTCATCAAATCCATAAAAACTACAGGGGAATTAGTGAGCCCAAGAAACACCACCAATAACTCATAACACATATATCTCATCCGAAAAGCTCTTTTCAGGACATCCCAAGCTCGAATCCTCAACTGATGGTAGAAAGACCTCAATTCAATCTTAGAAAACATTGTTCCTCCCTGTAGTTGATCAAACAGGTCATCAACATGCGGTAGGGGATAATTATTCTTAACATTCACCTTGTTCAGCTGCCTATAATAAATACACATTCGTATTGAACCGCCATTGTTATTCATAACAACATGGGGGCACCCTATGATGACATGGAAGGACGGATAAAACCTCTATCAAGCAAATCTTGCAACTAAATACTCAACTCTCAAAGCTAAGTTGGGCCCATACGATAGGGAGCAATAAAAAAAGGCATGGTGCCCTGCTAAACCTCAATAGCAAAATCTATATCTACGCTCGGATGTGAGGCTAGGAAAATCATCAAGAAATACATCAACAAACTTACTAACTAGAGAAACAAACTCATGGGAGGGGGAATCAACACTGACATCTCTAACATGAGACAGATAGGCATAGAAACCTCGAGCAACAAGCCTACGAGCCTAACAATAGGAAATAACCTAAACCAAAGAATAACTAGTGGGACCACACCACACTACTAAGGGTGCAACAGGTAAAGACAAGGTCACGATCTTGGTCGAGTAGTCCAGGACTGTACGCAAGGGGGATAACCAGTCCATGCCCAAAATTATATCAAAATCTAACATATCCAGTCAATTATGTAAGCCCAAGTGTCGTTACCCTAAGTAATCACCAGACAAGACCTATATAACAAATCCACCACTACAGTTGCAACCATTGGGGTAAATACACTTAACGGTATGGACAACTGCTTACAAAAATAACCTAACAATGAAGCAAAGTAAACAAACACATAAGACAAGATGGATCCAAGATTAAATAAGGTCAAGGTGGAGTACCTAAGAATAGAAAAAAAAAAATAATGAAAACCACATATGAGACCTTATCCTTGGCCCTATCTGGAATGGCATCAAGATGGTGTTGGCCCCTAACCTACGGTGGATCAAAACCTCATCCTCTAGCCCCTATTCCCTGGCCTCCTCCCCTAGCTCCCTGTTTGGCTGGTAGCCTACCTCTAACCAGTGGCACTGCCTAAAATGGTTGAGCAGGCACAAATGCAATTAGAGTGGCCCTGTAGCAATTAGAATCCCAAGAAAAGTTTCCCCTGTCACCATACTCAAAGAAGCCCTCTGCAACAAGACCTCTGGGGATGCTGAGGCAGCCTCTAGAAAAGTGATCCACCCCACCACACTCATTACAACTGTCCCCACCTTTGGACTGACCATGGGTTCCCTCGATATAACCCCGTGAATAAGAAACTGGGAGGCCCACTACCAGAAGTCTAAAGGGAGTCTTGATACTTTCAGATAGTCTAGACCCCTCTACTAAAATCACGTCCCCTAAATTTGGACCCCGAAAAACAGCCCTACTGGTGTCGCCTCTTCTCACCTCCCCCTAGTGCTTGGTGAGCTCAAGCCTTCATGCTGTGGGTATGGTCCGCAACATCCAAAAATGACTTTTGCAACACTAATATCCACTTAACCTGACTCTGTTGGTCGAATCTCAGCCCATACACAAAGAAGTGAATCCACTCCTCCTTAATAGGTAACAAGTCACCATCATGCCTAATAAAATAAATAAAGCGGGTCTTATAGTTAAAACACTCATAGAACCCTGGAGAAAACCCACAAATTGAGCCTACAATTATGGGCGCTCCTAGGTATATAGTAGGCCATGAAGGCCTCTGAACTATCCCTAAGTTAATGAGGTCAACCCTGGTGGCCTACGATCGCTAAACACTCGCCATCATTAATTAGTGGCATCCTCTAGATGATAGGAGGTGAAATTATCCCCATGCATATCCAATAACTCTAAGGTCCTCAAAAACTCCTCGCATACAGTATAAACTCATAAGCATCTTGACCTTATACTCCTAAGAACTTGTCTGGGGAAATCCATCGAAAGTGATCTAACATCTTCCGCAACTCAAAGGCTGGTAAAGCAGGAACTGGTGTCGGTGCCCGTGCAACAATAGTAGCAGTCTGAAATGGAACAATCGGTGGCATTGGATGTTCTTTTGAAGTTGCAAGTATTGGGGAAGATGGTGCATTCTGTTCTGCTTACTGAGAAGATTAGTGGGGTCTATCATTCGATGCCCCATCAAGCATCTGTATCATCTTCCATAGTAGATCTCTAAAGCTAGCAGGTGGTGGCTGTTAAAACTATAGAGGTGGCTGTTGCATCCAAATGCACACACAAGTGTACATGGTTGAACGAGTAATATAGTGGCTCTTTCGAGTCGGATTGTCAAACCCTCAGGGACTTATATTTAATTAATTCACTTGAAAAAGCTAAGTAGTGATTTTGGTCCAAGTATCAATTATAAATTTATAAGAGTATATTAAATTAGGTATAACTACAGTGCAAATTAGACTAGAAATAAAGATGTAAAAACTCGAGTAGATGACTTCAAGAATTAAAGCGATTCTAGGGCTAT
>JBDJHY010311010.1:0-19256 GCA_039654485.1 Withania somnifera | reverse complement strand
AGAAATCGAGTTGTGACAAAAACCACACTCATTCTACACCACGAGGTGCACAAAACACTTAAATATCATGCGAGGGTGGATGGATCCCTTACTTAGTGATAGAATATTACCATGAATGGCTCCCATTTCTCAGATACTAAAGATTGATATAAATATTGTTGCACTTTACTAACTTAGATTTTCAAAAACAACCGCATATCTTCTATGATGAGTCTATCCTTGGACATTACACAACTACATTGGTTGGTTTTATCATAGCCAAGAAAAGGCTAAATTTTTGGATGATTATCAGGCCCATAATGTATCTTATAGGTCAGCTATCTAACAATTCATATCTATTTCCAGTGTTGATTACAAAGATATGCAAACAAGCAAGGCTCTCATTGTATAATTTTGATGTTAATGTTAGTGCACAGTCTATTGTTGATAATTAGAGGATTCTTACAGAGTTTCAGGCACTGGGGGACAAACATTAGTCCCTACACTGAGGGTACTATCGGGTTCATAATAGCCTAGCTGCTGCTACAACCTACTATACCTAAGTCTTCCATAACTCCATCTGCTCAACCTCATTAGTCTCAACAGGAATCATCCTCCACTACTTCTTCCCTAGTACTCTCATAGGAGGCCATGATCTATATAGGCCATCTAGCTCACAGTGCCAACTAGGGGTCCAGACTTTAATGTAACAGACTGCACATCCTGAGAAGAGGCTCCAGAATGCTATTGAGGATGGTATATAGAGGTCCATGGAAACTATACTTTAGGAGAGGAAATATTTTGAGACCTTTTTTATACTTATGGTCATCTACTTGATGATTATGGAGAGTAGGTGTGACAGTTGAGAAAGCAACGACAATCTAGTTCTGACCAAGCTATCACAGATTTGTAGGTTGCAATTGTTTCTATGAGGTCCGATATTACTGCATTAAATTATATAGACTTCTTATTTACTGATCCACCTGCCTAGCCACATCCAACTTCTTCTACCCCAAGTATGCCTTCTCACACTACTACTAATTTTTCTGCTACTACTAAGATTGATGAGGTTTATTCAATCAATTTTGTGGATGACGTCGATGATTTTAAGAGGACCATGGATGATAAGGACGTGCTAGATTTTTTTAGAGACTTTTGCTACCTAGACTAGTGATACCTTTGTTGATCTGTCGGACTTAGACATCACCCAGATTGAGTTGATTGGAAGTGATATGCTGCAGAAGGCTCTATTAAGGTCTGCATAGGAGGCACTATTGTGGTCTGCACAAGAGACAACATAGGATGGTACCATAGGGACTAAGGAAATTGACACCACAAATGATACTCATGATTAGGTCACTTCAGGGGTACCCTTTGTAATGACCCAAGACTACCCCTGGAAGTTACAAGGTGCTAAGGAGCCACAAATTATCTCCAAGATATCCCTTGGCATATGAACCTATTCACAATCATAGATATACAACCGAAACTAACTAGAGTAGCATATAACTAAACAAATATATCATAAAATAAAATCGATGTAATCTTATAGTTTGAACATAAAATGGGCAATATCTGAGATAAACAAACAACATGAGATTCTATGTCTCCATCCCCTAAAGAATTAAGGCTTACTTCTGAGAAAAAACCTAGATAGACCTCAATATAAGCTAAATTAAAAAAAAATAAGAGAACAACTCTGGTCAACAACTTATGAGGACTCACCAAGCAATTCGACAAATGACTTCGCTACTGACATCGTTACTAGACGAGAAAACCTGTATTTGTATTATGTAATAACAAAATGGGTCAGTACATTGAATATACTAATACAAGAGTGTTTGCTATAAACAAGAGAAAATATCATAAATTTTGGAATGAAAATCTATGCAATGACCCAAATAGGTTAGTAAGCTAAAAAGTACAAACCTTGTTTCTTGTTCTGAATCATAAGTTTAAAATATGCCAGTTTAAGTCAAGAATTTATCTTATTCTTTTAAATACTAATCATTTATTTGGGATTTCATAACCTACATAAATTACAAATGCTATATGTAGAGTTCTAACCCCATAATTAAAAGGGACCACCCTAAACCAGCCACGACTAGGACTAAACTTGTAAGGTCTAAGCTAAGGATCCTTAAATAGATAATCATAAATAACTTGAGCTTGAAATACAATCTTTGGACCAACTACAACCTCACTAAAGAGCTGAGATAATCCTCTAAATGCTAAATAATCCTCCCAAAATACTAAACTCATATTCCTGAAAAAAAGTTTCTAAAATGGTCATATATGAAAACCCGTATATTATATCATGAATGATCTGGAAATCCTTATTTTTCTTATCTTGAGGGTTTTTTAGAGTTTCATAAATCATAAATTTAAGGTAAGTCATATTCATGCAATTTCAACACTAGTTTCAAGGATCTTCTTGGAACTAAAATATCCAACCAAGTTTGCGGAAAAATAAGTTCAACATGCTAAGTTTGTGAAAATAATGTAATCCATGAGTAAATCATGATAGTAATCTTAAAATAGTTCAATATTGCACAATCTAAAAGAATGAAACAAAATTCTCAGCATATCATAATGTGGGACTTCCAACCCTCATAATTAAAACAACTTGATTTTTCATAAAAGGGAAAGATTTTGGAATGAGCATGAAAGAACCCATATTGAATAACCCTGTACCTAAATTAAAGAATATAGAATTGATTAAATCTTTAGAAACTACTGGTTATTTGAACCCTAGGTTGATTGTTCTTTGAACTATGTTTTATGCTTTCTCTTTGTCAGAGTTCTCTAAGTGTCTATTAAAATAGCCATGTGTAGGATTAGGCTTATATACTAGGATAAATATAGACTAGAAATGACTAATTATTAGTCATTGGGCTGTGGTAAAAGTCTAAATTACTCTGGGAATTTAATTTTAAAAACCTGGAAAAACCCAGAGTGACACCACGAGTTATTTTCACGATTCGTGGATAGATAAACCACGAGTCAGGGTCTATATCTTGGGATCTGCCCAAGATATTAGAAATTAGGTGAAACAATATAATTTGGATCACGAGTCATGGTACATCACCTTACGACGCCTAAATTGGGCTTGTATAAGGAAGTTTATCACTAGAATGTGGCACTCGGTTTCATGAGTTGTGGAGTGGTATTGTGATGGTAGGACTGATTTGTGAAAATTAGGATTGATCAACATGACTTTGACAGTATGGTCCATAAAGTTCCCATTAAGGTTTGTAGTGTGGATCCATGGTAAGTTTTAATAACTTTTGGAAATTCAAGTTCAATAGTATGGGTCATACCACGACTTATGGTGTGTAACGCTACGAGTCGTGGTCCTGACATGTGACCACCTGGGAACATTTTCTTTCTGGTTTTAGTTTTTGAAGTTGAGTTTTAGTATTTTTAGGCTAGTACAAGCATGGTGTCTAACAATATCTCCCACTTTAGGATAATTCGTCTTCGGATAAAGGCTAGGGTTAAGTTTTACTTCTGCCAACAGTTAAATAGACAATTTAACTAAATACACATCCTGGAAATGAAACTTGGACTGATCTTGGACATGATTCTTAGGTTTAAAATAAAACTAAACAGGTTAGAGAAACACTTAATATGAATTAATATACATAAAAGTGAACATAGCCAATTTGAACTTGACACTAATAGAACAAGCTAGTGATACAAATGGTTTCCTTATGCTAAATAAAGATGGAGGAAAAATGAGTGGATTTATGCATCATATCAGCCTCTTCCTCCTATGTAGTACCGTTAACTTCTTGATTTCTCCATAGAACTTTAACTAAATCCATTTCCTTATTAAACAGTCTATGAATCTACCTGTCTAGAATCTCAACTGGGATCTTCTCATTGGTGAGAATGTACTTGATAGGTATGCTCTTAATTGGAAAAACTTTATAATGGCCACTTAAGAAAAACTAGTTGGAAGATCTAACTCATAGGCCATTTGGCCAACTCTTCTCACAATCTGAAATGGACCAACACAATAGGGTCAGAGTTCCCCTTCTTCCCAAATTGTATCACACCTTTCAAGTGTAAAACCTTCAAATAAACCCATTCATCCACATTTAAACTCTAACTCTCTCTTCTTAACATCAGTATACAACTTCTATCTTCTCTAAGTAGTTTTTAGTCTTTTCTAAATTTACTGATCCTTTTGAATAGCCTTATACATAGAATTTGTCACAATTAAAGGTACATCTCCAACCTCAAACCATCAAATTGGAGATCTACACCTCCTACCATACAAGGCCCTAAATGGATCCATTTGACTTCTAGAGTGGTAATTATTATTGTACGCAAATTCAAAGGAAGGTGGTTATCCCAACTACCATTGAAATCCAGTGTGCAAGATGGTATGCTTTGCCTGACCATTTATATATGGGTGAATAGTTGTAGTAAGGTGAACCTGAAAACCTAAACCTCTCTAGAATTACTTTTGAAAATGTAACTTGAATTGAGTATCCCTATCTGAGATAATGGCTATGGGTACACCATGTATACAGACAATATCCCAAAGCTATAATCAACCATAGTTCTCTGTTATATACCTAGTTTGAACTGAAAGGAAATGGGATGATTTGTTCAGCCCACCCACAATCACCTAAATGTTGTCATATAGATTATTAGTATGCAGTAACAAGATAATGAAGTCTATATTTATAATCTCCCACTTCTAAGTAGGAATCTCAAATCTCTTTATTTCACCTGCCGTCTTCTATGCTCAACTTTCACTTGATGGAAAGTTGGAAACTTAGCCACAGACTCAACCATGTCCCTTTTCATACATCCCCACAAATAAACTTCCTTCAAACCCCTATGCATATTGGTAGAACCTGGATGAATAGAGTACCCATATCTATGTGCCTCAAAAAAAATTCTCTCTGTTAAACAATCCATATTTGGAACACAAAATCAACCCTAATATAAAGGCACACCATCTCCCCATTGGGAGAAAACCTGCACTCTGTACTTACTGGCAGAAGCCTTTAGACGAAATAAAACCTCATCCCTATCTTACTTTTATTTTACCTCAATGACCAATGAACATTCGGATACAATCTGAACTACTAAACCATCATCATCAATCTTAACTAGTCGGACATCCAAATGTACAAGCTGATTCACATCTCTAATCAACTCTTTCTTACTCTCCTATACATGAGTCAAACTATTGAAGAGAGTCTACTAAGAGCATCAGAAACAACATTTTCCATACACGATTGGTAAAGTACATACATATCATATTACTTCAATAACTATGGTCACCTCCTTTGGCGAAGGTTTAACTCCTTCTGAATGAAAAAAAACTTCAGTCTCTCATGATCTGTGAAAAAATCAGTATGGACTCCATACAAATAACGCCTCTATATTTTCATAGAAAAAACCACAATAGGTAACTCAAGGTCACTAGTTGGGTTATTCTTCTTATTGAACTTGATCCATTTGGATGCATAAGATATCACCTTAATCTTTTGCATAAAAAAGCAACCAAGACCAACCCGAGAAACATAATAGTAAACCGAAAAACCCTCAATACCCTCTAAAAAAGTCAATGCTAGAGTAAAATTCAACTTATCCTTCAATTTTTGAAACTCCCTTCACAACCATCATATCAAACAAACTTGACCTTTTTTGGGTCAATCTGGTAAGTAGAGTAGATAGGGATGACAAACCTACTATGAACCTTCGGTGGTAACCAACTAACCTAAGAAAACCCTACTCTTAGATCGGAGAAGTGGGTTTAGGTGAATTATTCACCCCATTTATCTTTGGAGAATCAACCTAGCTACCCTCTTTGCAAAAACCATGGTCGAGGAAAGCTACTGATGTCATCCAAAACACACACTTAGAAAACTTAGAATCCAGCTGATGGTCTAGAAGGGTCTAGAGGACTATCTTCATGTGAGTAGTATTATAGTCCTCACCTCTTAGAATAGACCAAAATATCATCAATGAATACTATCACAAATGATTCAAGATAAGTCTTGAATATTCTATTCATAAGATCCATGAAAGTAGATGAAAATAATACAAGCCAAAATATATGACTACAAACTCAAAATAATCATACTGAGTTTGAAAGATAGTCTTTGGAATGTCACATTCTCTAACTTTGAGTAGATGATAATCAGACACCTATCTTGGAAAAGAAACTATCACCCTGGAGGTGGAAAAATGATCATAAATTCTAGGGATGGGGTACTTATTCTTGATAATGACCTTATTCAATAAAAGTTAGTCTATGAACATGCGAGGAAGACCATCCATTTTGTACATTAATAAGACCTGGGCTCCCTAAGGGGAAATACTCGGCCTACTGAACCCCTTATCTAAAAGATTCTCTTACTGTTCCTTAAGTTATTTGAGTTCATCTGGAGCAATTTTTTAAGGAAAAAGTGATATAGGATGCATGTCAGGAAGAAGCACTATCCCGTGGTCCATTTTATGTTCTACTGGAATACCAAGAAGATCTTTCAGGAAGACATATAGAAAGTCTCTAACTAGTAGAACTAACTGTATGTTGGGAGTCTAGGACTCTAAAACCTTAACTCTAACCAAGTGATATATGTAACCCTTAGAGATTATCTTTCTTTCCTTAAGGTAAGAGATGAAATGGCCCTTAGGCATGATGGAACTACCTCCCCATTCTAGAACTGGCTTAGTCGATAACTGAAACTTGACTATTTAGGTTCTTAAATCAATCAAAGAAAAGTAGAAGTACACAAACCTTTACCCAAGAAAAAATTGAAAAGATCATGTCTACCACTATCAAATCTACAAAGGTAAAATTCCCATGAACTAAAATTGTGTAATTTCGATAGAAACTTTTGGAGACTACATAATCACCAACTAGAGTAAAGACTGAGAATGGCTTTAAAAGATGGACCATACTAACCCTAAACTTCATATAAACATAAGAATTAACAAAAGATAAAGTAACCCCCGGGATCTATAAACATAAAGAAATGAATGGAGTAAACTTTTAACATACTAGTGACAGAATCAGGAGAGTCCTTCTTTTCCTAGATGGACCCGAGAGCATACAACTAGTTATGGCACCAGCCGCCACTGATAGCCGAAGTAGCACCCTGTTGAAATTTATGCTCTAGATGAGTTGTTGAGGCTGTAGATCGTGCTTTTCCCATACTTTAATTCCCTTTTCTTTCCATAGGACATTCCTTAACCTTGTGACCTAGTTGGACACAACATAAACATCAATACTTCCAAGACAAACACTTTCCTGGTGATTCTTCCTACACTGAGTACAAGTGGGATAAGTCATAATGGTGGATAGAATGGTTCCTTAAGACCACGCCCAGAGGATTTCCATTTTTAAAACTAATAAGACCTAATAGTCAGCGTTGGAGCACTAGCTAAAGATGGAGCTAAAGATGAAACTTTTTACTGAAACTGGGTTGTCCTCAAACTTAGATCCAGCAAACACAAAAAAAGACATATAGTTAAAATCCCTAGAAATGGTAGAATTATTGACCGCAACTAGGGGTAAAGGAATAAAAACATCATTATTGACCTGGGTAGTGACTGCCTAGGAGAACAACTGCATCATATCTCTGAATTCTACAGTTATTCCTTATCAGGTTGGGCTGGGGAAGCTGGTTGGGTTGTGTTCCTGACTGGATGAGTAGGATCCCTATTCGATGTGGCCCTATTTATAGTTTTTCTATGTAGAGGCATGATTATCTTGATGGATATCTCACAAATTAACAGAAGCTTTTGAGATAGACTCTATCGTAAGAGAAAAGACATGAAGAAAGTGAGATTGTTTCCTAAAAATTATATAGCCATTGTATTATAGGTATGGCACTCAAAGAACCCATAAAGAGACTTTATTTAATGTAGTTTTTGACATACCATAGGACACTTGACCATGGGCTCAATAGCAAGTTTGGTCTAGACTACCCTTGGAAGTTACACAATCTAAGGACCCACAAGTAAGGTCCAAGCTAGATCTTGTCTTATTAACATGTTCATAATCATAGATATAGAGTGGAAACTAATTAGAGTAGCATAGAGGTGAACTAACATATCATAAAATAGAATATAAGAAATCTTATATTTTAGTCACAATGCAGGCAATATCTAAGATAAACTAAAAACATGAGATTCTATGTCCTAAACCTCTAAATAACTAAGGAAGAGTTTTAAGACAAATATATAGACAGTCCTAAAGATAAACTAAAAAATAAAAGACAAATAAAATACACTACTATTTATAAATAATAAATATGAGAAAAGCTCAACAAGTTGTTTGGTAGATGTCTTCCGTACTAACCTTGCTATTGGATGAGAAAACTTTTCACTGGTGTTACATAATAAAATACATTCAAAATGGGTCATTACATAGAATATAGGTATTGGAGTGTATGAAATAAACATGAGAAAGTATTAAATATGGGAATAAAAATCTCTGCAATGACCTAAACAGTTTAATAAGATAAAAGTACACCTTGTTTCTTATATTTAGTCATAAGTATAAGACATGCCAGTTTAGGTCAAAGCATTAATTTAAGTATTTTAAATCTTAATCATGAATTTAGGAGTTTCTAATAATTTAAATAAAGTACAAAATGATCTATTTAGAGTCTTTTATCTTAAACCCATACTGTAAAAGGTCTAGTGGTTTGACCACACACTGGCAAAGACGTTTCCCTGAACTAGCCATGACTAGGAAAAAACATATAAGATCCAATCTAGGGATTGTTAACTAGATAATCCTTAAAACCTAAGTTGGAAACCCAATTAATGGATAGAATACAACCTTACTGATGGGTTGAGCTAATTATCTCGGTGATATATAATCCTCCCAAAACACTATACCCATATTCTAGAAAGGTTTTTGAAAGAGGCTTATCTGAATGCTCATATCGTATATCATTAATAAGTCGGAGCTCCTTACTTTTATCTTGTCTATTTTTCTAAAGTTTCATAACCATAAACTAAAGGTAATTCATATTCATGCACTTTCTATGCTAGTTTCAAAGATCTTCTTGGAATAAAACTCAAAAATCTAACCAAGGTTGTGAAAAAAATAATTGACATGCTAAGTTTGTGAAAATCATGTAATCAATGTGTAAATCATTCTAAAAATCTTAAAATAGTTCAATATTTCATAATTTAAAAGCATGAATTAAAATTATCAACAAATCATAAAGTGGGTCTTTAAACCCTAGACTAAAAATAACTAGATTTTTCATAAAAAAGACAATTTTGGGCATAAGAAAGAAAATAACCCTCACTGAATACACTCGTACCTGAATTAAATCACAATGTCTTGGTGAAATATTGAGGAACTTGTGTGACCTAAAACCTAGGTTGATTTTTCTTTGAACATATGTTTTACGCTTTCTCTTTGTTAGAATTCTCTAAGTGTAGAATAAATAGGCATGTGTAGGATTAGATTTATATACTAGGGGTAAGTAGCGACTATAAATGGCTAAATAATAGTCATGGGGTCGTGGAAAAATTACAAAAATACCCCTAGAAATTTAATTAAATATACATGAAAAAAAACAAGAGTGATACCATGAATAACTTGGATGACTCGTGGAGTCGTGGTCTGTATCATGGATTTGGGCTGGCTATTGGAAAGTGGGTAAAATACCATGAGTTGGATTCATGAGTCATGGTCCATCACCTCATGACTTATGAGGTGGGCTTGTGCAACGGAGTTGACCAGGAACCCTATTTCACGAGTCATTCCGTGACATGTGGAATAACACTCTATGAGTTGTGGAGTGGTCTTTTTATGCTAGGACTGAATTATAAAACTTCATCTTTATCAGCACTACTTTCAAAGTACAGGTTGTGAAGTTCACCTTATGGGTCTTAGGATGGAGTTATGGAAACTTTCCAAAACTTTTGGAAATTTAAGTTCAATACTACGGGTCATACCATGACTCTGAAGTGCAACCCTACAAGTTATGGTCCTAACCTGTGACCACCTTGGAATATTTTCTTTTTAGTTTCAATTTTCTAAGTTATGATTTAACCTTCATCGGCTAGTACAAGCATGGGATCTTAGACCCTTCTACTCTTTATTTTATATGTTTTATTTTGTGGCATTGAGGAAATTGCCAAAACTTGTTGTAGGGGGGGGGGTATTTTTGATGTTTATGATGCTTTTTTTATGATAAAGATGATCTGTGTGTAGTTATATTGGTTTTTTGGTTCATACATTTTTTTTATTGTTGTTGTTTCATTTTTGTATTTCTTGTTGTTTTTATTATTAGTTGTTCAAAAAGTTAATATTCAGAAACTAGTTCAATGCCATTAGTTGATAGGATGCACATAATAAATGGCCATAATTTTTTTAATTAATTAAATATTTTTCAGTAAATCAGTGATTAGTTAGAACAGTTAGATAGGATTGGTACTGTTAAAGGAACTATGCATCATAGTCGGTCCTAGACCAAAGGTTTTGTATTTCCCCCATCATTATTAATTATTGTCAAAGTTGATTCCTTGAAACATTGTGTTGAGAATATAAGTGTCTTATATTGCATGTGTTGTTCTTTTACACTAGTTCTCCAATGAATATTGTAGGTATTGTATATTTTTCCATTGTGTATGATGCTTTAAGTGAATGCATTGAGTGGTGGGCTAATTTCAAACCAATTTGGTGCTTAAGGAAACCTAAAACTTTCCCAGTTACTCCATTTATAATTTTGCATTAATTACTTGATTCTTACATGATTTTGAGAATGAATATGGAGCATGGTTAAATTGAAAACTTTTGGCTAATTAAGTCTACTTGAAGATATGTAATGATTTTACTGATTAATTGATAAGATGAACAATAGAATGAAAATGATAAGTTATAACTGACTAAGTTTACCTGATTAGCGGTAATGGATGAATGTTTGTCCTGATTAATGGTTTTTTCAGAAGGGGAATTCCACTAGTAATGGAACAGTTACAAGTGAATAGATGAAAGTTAACTGAAAGTAAAGTAATAATAACTTATGCAAGGAATATTATCATTGAGGGTGGGAAAAAGTTCTCAATACCCAAACCTATGTAGCAAGCATAGGGATGATATTTATATCTATTTTTCGTACCTCTTAGACCTAGTATGGCTAAATAAAACCAATAGAGATACAGATGCCCTTTCCTATGGCGAGGATTAAGAGTACCTACTCACATGGTGTATTATGTACTTCATAGCTATATGTGTTGAGGTGGTCGACTATAGAGACTCCAAAAGAGAAGATATAATTGAATTTTTTGAAAGAACGATAAAGCATGTTTCTAAATAAGTCTTTATCTTTTGTTTAAAACTAATGACTTGAGCTATATTAACTGAGTTTACTTGAGATATGAGCTTTTTAACTATTTTCATTATTAACAACTAAATTGCTTGTTCGAGTTAGAGATGAAGTTGAGATTTACTATCATGCATTGCATAGAAATTATTATTATACTTTATGGACAATTTTATACCCATTCACATACTCAGTATATGTTTTTTGTGCTGATTCTACTTTTGTTTTATGTGTTTAACCCCATGCAGATAATACCAACCATCCAAACGTTCGAGGTTGACAATACTTGCATTTGTATAAGATTAATAGATTGGTGAGTCCTCATAGTCTTAGAGGTTAACCTATGGATTTAATTTATTTTTCTTATAGAGATTGTTGCCTTTATTGGAGACTAGCTAGTAAACTCCTTTGCTCGCAGCCACTATTTATCTAGTAAAGGATTTTAGACTAAGATATATGGTTTTTGAGACTTGAGTTTATCTATTCATTTTGAGACTATTTATCTATCATTGTGAGTTGACCATTACACTTTTGATATTTATTCATATTGATTCTAATGAGTGATGTGAGTAGAGCTTTGTGTAGTATAATTGGTTTTTCTGAGGCTGTTAGGAAAACTAAGAGGCTAAGGATGCATGCCATTCCTAGGGGTGAGAATCGAGGCATAATAAGTTTAGAATAAGAGAACTAGGTTCATAGAATCCTAGGTTAAGTCTAAGATCCCATATGAGGAAGATCTGTTTTTAGGTGACACAGCACATCTATGACTAAGAAAGTACAAAACATTTAGGAAAATTTTTGCTTTGTTGATGTCTATTCCATTCTTTGGAGTTTAACTTCGAGATATTTCCTATTTCTGAATCGTTCTTTATGCATTTTATGATAATGCCTCCATAATAATTAGCTTTCTAAGCCAGAAATCAAAACCAACAGAATCAAGATCCAACATCTCCAAAGCTACAGTAACCATATGCAGACATTACTGTTATAGAGTTAGGTAACATGATGCACATCATGGCTCAGACAATAATGGTACATGTTCAACATCTAGTTCAGGTTCTCGTGGTTCTACCAGTTGCTTATTATGCTGGAGTAGTGAGGGTTAGTCCTTTGGAATTTTATGTTCTGAGGCTTATTAATGATCTGGATAACTTTATTGAGGATGTTCATCAAATATGTGACTTTATGAAGGTTCTACATATGGATAGGGTTAATTTAGAAGCTTATTAGTTAAAGAATGTTTCTAGGTCGTGGTGTGATTTGTCAAGGAAGAATAAAGGAGTAGGAGTTGTTCCTCCATCTTGGGATAAGTTTAAGACTACATTTCTAGGATAATTCTTTCTGAAAGAGAAAAGGAAGGAGGGTGAGAGAGTTTTGGAGTTTGGAGCATGACTCTATGTTTGTGTCTGAGTACAGAATGAAGTTCACTAAGGTGTCAAGGTATGATCCTAAGAAAATTATTGATATACACACTGGGATGGATATATTATGTCCTGCTTCTCCTTATTTGATCCAGGCTTGGAGAGAAGCTATGCTTAGTAGTAAAATGGATATAAGTAGGTTGATGGTTCTTCTTGAGTAGATTAGGAAAGATAAGTCGAATCTCAAAGAGAATTGTCATAGTAATAAAGTTAAGATTGGTCATCTTGAGTCCAGCCAACCTAAGTCTAGTGGGTTCAGAAAACAGAAGCAGAATGGTAAGGGATTAGACCTTTCTTCTCAGAGTTTCTAACCTTCAAAAGGTCATCAGAGTAGTCTATCTTAGTCAGGACATCAGAGTGGTGCTTTATCTGTACGAAGTGTAGAAAGGGACATATGTAGCTAGTTCAGAACCATTGAGATTGTCCCTTGTATTGTTATTCTTGTGTGATGCCATGGCATAGACAGAAAGATTATCCCACACATTATAAGGGTAAAACCAGACCACAAACTACTACCCCAGTAGCGTCTCTAGCTCCATGCCAGCCTCAACATAGTGCTTCTACTTTGACTGTGGAGGCCAGTGAAAAAGCAATTCATATGATTTGGGTTCTTGTATGGCTCAGGAGCAGTCAGACGATATGGTGACAGGTATGTTAAGAGTTTATGAGGTGGATGTATATGTATTAGTATGCCTTTAGCTATTCGTTCTTTTGTATCCCCATATGTTGCTACAGTTTGGTGCTGATCCCGATGCTTTATCTTATTTATTCTCTATATTTTGTCTCTATTGGTGATCCTATTTTAGATAAGAATGTCTAGCGGAGTTTTTCTATTTTTTTAGGGATAGTTTTTCATGCTGATTTGCATGACTTAGATATGGTGGACAGTGGACATTGGTATTATTCTATACATGGATTGGATCTATTCATGTCATGTTGTTATTGACTGTAGGAATAGAGTTTTTAGTGTACAGCTTCCTGATAGACCTATCCTTGAGTGGGAGGGTAGTAATGTTGTTCCCAAGGGTAGGTTTATTTCCTAGATGAAAGCTACAAAGATGATTTCTAAGGGGTGCCTTTATCATCTGGTTTGAGTCCAGGACTCTGAGTTTGAGATTCCTGATATCTAGTCAGTCCGAGAGTTTGTTCAATATAGATCTTGTTCCAAAAACTCAAGTATTTCTATTCCGCTATATATTAGTCAATATTTTAGACAAGGTGTTTAGCCATCTAAGTGTTTCTCCATGGGGTGATCCTGTCTTGTTCGTGCATAAGAAAGATGATTCCCTCAATATGTACATTGAGTACGTCAGCTGAATAAAGTCACAATCATAAATAAGTATCCTATTTTGGGAGGTAATGACTTGTTTGATAAGTTGAAAGGTACGAGTCACTTTCCTAAGATTGGCCTTCATTTTGGTTATCACCAGATTAAGGTCAGAGAGTCAGACATTCCAAAGAAAAATTTTGTACTCGTTATGGCCATTTTGAGTTTGTGGTCATGTCTTTTTTTTAATAATGCTCCTACAATGTTCATGGACCTCATGAACAAGGTTTTCAATCCATACTTTGACCTATTTATCATTGTCTTTATTGATGATATTCTGATTTATTCAAAGAGTGAGGAGGAGCATGCAAACCATCTTAGAGTTGTTCTTCAGACCCTCAGAGAATTTCAGCTTTATGTTAAGATTTCAAGTGTGAGTTTTGGCTTTAGTCAGTTACATTCCTTGGTCATATAATTTCCATCGAGGGTATTCAGGGAGATTTACAAAAGATTGATTTTGTTCAAAATGGTTGAGACCTACCTCTTCGTCAGATAAGCATATTTTCTAGTCTAGTTGTGTATTATTATAGGTTTTTCCAGGGCTTCTCTTCCATAACCTCTACTTTAACCCAGTTGAATCAGAAGAAATTGAGGCTTTTGTTGTTTGATGATTGTGAGAAGAGTTTTCAGGAGTTGAAAGAAAGGTTGACATCTGCTATGTAGTTAACTTTGATTTATGGTTCTGATGGGTTTGTTGGGTATTGTGATGATCCGAGAGTTGGACTGTATTATTTTCTGATGAAGCATGGTAAGGTTGTGTCTTATTCTTTTAAACATCTTAAGACTCATTAGAAGAAATATCCCACCCATGATCTTGAGCTTTCATATGTGGTTTTTACTTTAAAGTTGTGGCAAAACTACTTTTATAGGGTACATGTAGATGTCTTCACTGATCATATGAGTTTGAAACATGTGTTTGATTAGAATTTGAATATTTATCAAAGGAGATAGATTGACTCCACCATTGCTGCATTGCAAATGACTTTATTTTTAGTTTCCAATTCAATAAAGAAGGTTGTTCTTGAACCAAGAATCAAGAAATTGTAAAAATTTCTCACTTGTCTTGAAAGTGATTTGTAAGAGTATTTGTGATAGTAGAAAAGCCTAACTTGAAGAACTTAGGTAGTGGATGTAGGAAAGTGTTTGGCCGAACCACTATAAATTGTTTTTGTTCTTTATATTTCCTATTTCATTCACTTGCTCAAACCGAAAATTTGTTTAAAAAGTCTTTACACTATTCAATCCCCCTTCTAGTGTGGTTAGTCCATTCAACAATTGGTATTATAGCTTGGACTCTTATTTAAAGGATTCACCTCCTAAGAGTTTAAGATCCAAAGATGGCTTTAAATCACACTTCAACCCTTTTTGAAGAAGGAACAACCACAAAAAAATCTCTAAGGTTCAATAGGGCAAACTATTCTCTTTGGAAGAATAGAATGATGATATATATATATCAAAAGCCAAGATATTGAACTTTGGAAGGTGATCATCAAAGGTACAAAAATTTCTCTTGATGCACACGACAATGCAAATAAAGAACTAGACTATGATGATGAAGATTGGAGGAATGACCAAATAAATTCCAAAGCTATGCAATTGATCCTTTGTGCTCTTACTATTGAGGAAACAAATAGAGTTTCTTCATGTAAGAATGTCAAGGAGATGTGGAAAAGGCTTGAGCCCACTCATAAAGGTACCTCCCAAGTCAAGGAGACTAAAATCAATATGTTTCTTCATGATTATGAAATGTTCGAAAAGAAGAAGGGAGAACCAATCACCACCATGTTAGATCGGCTCTCGAAAATTCTCAATGGATTAAGTTCCCTTGGGAAACACATTGAAGAGAATGAAAAGGTAAAGAAAATCTTATGCTCATTGCCTATGGAATGGGATTCCCAAGTCACCGCAATTATGGAGGCGAAAGATCTCAACAAATTGGATTTCAATGCCTTGGTTAGGTCCTTGATCAACTATGAGATCATCTTAAAAAATAGGGGCGGGAGGAAAAAGATCAAAGAAAGAAATACTGTCTTGAAATCCTCTTCTCAAATCAAGCATGAAAGTGATAGCGATATCCTTGAAAGTGAAGAAGACGAAGATGAAGAAATACTATGACAAGAACTTGAGAAACTTCAAATTGCTAATGCAACGAAGAAAGAGAAAGTTTCGAAAAGGTCCCTTGGTTGATCAATGAAGGAACCCCAATAATGATAGAAGAAGAATTGGGGATGTTTGTTATAATTGCGGAAGAAGATGTCACTTTCCAAAGGATTGAAAACTTCAAAATTTTTTCAAGACCTCCTAACAAGAAGAGGGAGGTTCTTGTTGCTACATGGAGTGATGATGAAGTTGAAGATGAGGAAGTCAACCTAGCTCTCATGAGAAAGGGAATCTACTCATTCGACGACAAAAATGAGGTAATTTGTTCTAACCTAAATAGTTTAAACTTCACTAATATGCTTGAAAATGATTATATTGATGATGATGAGATAATTGATGATGGTTTGTATGATGCATATATCTTGTTGCAAAAAGACTTTGAAAAATTCATAAAAATGAACAAAAGTCTAAAGAAGGAAAACAAGATTCTTGAGCATGATAATCCATTACTAAGTGAAAGAGTAAGTAGCCTTAGTAAATTGGCTTCATGCACTAAAGAAAACGTGGTTACTCCATCTATTGATATGAGATCCATACATGATGAATGCCTACAAAAACACAATGAACTCACTTGCAAAATTGATAGACTCAAAAAGGTGTTCTCTTATGTTGTTGATAAATTCACTAGTGGAAAAAAAATTTGAAGAATTATTATCCTTACAAAGGTTTTCTATTTCTAAGAATGGAATTGGTTGCGACCCCTATGTAAGAGATTCTTCATTGATTACCAAATTTGTTAAAAGTAAGAATGAAAATCTTCTTGTTCACATGATTTTCCTACTTGTTCAAAGTTTCCTAAAAATAGGACATAGTATCTCATCTTGCAAAGCCTTGAGAAGAACTATAAAGGTAAAGAAGGAATAGGTTGTCAAAGTAACCATCCTTCCAAACAAAGTTCACATAACTAACACAAAAGGACCCAAAGTTTCTTAGGTACCTATAAAAAGGAAATGTGTTAATTTTGTAGGTACAAGCAAGAAGGTAAGTTCCAACTAGCACTTGTTATATGGATAGCGGATGTTCAAGGCACATGAATGGCGAAAAAAATCTCTTTGTGGAGATCAAGAAAAATGACCAAGGATATGTCATCTTTCGTGATAATAATAAAGGTAAAATCATTGGTATTGGTAAAGTGGGTAAGGAACCTTTACCACCCATTGACAATGTGTTACTAGTTGATGGATTGAAACATAATTTGTTAAGTGTATCTCAATTATGTGACATGGACTTTGATGTCAAATTTCAATCATCTCATTGCCTTGTTAGGAAAAATGATAAAATTTCTTTTGTTGCCTTGAGACATGGAAACACTTATGTTGTTATTTTGCATGATGACTCGACTTTCAATGAAAGTTTTTGTATCCTTTGAAGAAAATGCATTTTTATGGCATAGAAAACTAGGTCATGCACCATTACCTTTGATTTCCAAACTTGCTAAAAATGATGTGGTTAGAGGTCTACCTAAGATTAAATATTCTAAAGAAAATTTTTGTGAGCCATGTATTAAATGCAAACATGCTAGAGGCTCCTTCAAAGCCAAGAAAGAAATCTCATCATCTAGAATCCTTGAACTTGTGCATTGGATTTACTTGGTACCTCTAGACATGTTAGTCTAGGAGGTAAATTATATGCCTTAGTAATTATGGATGATTTCTCTAGATATACTTGGGTTAGATTTCTTGCTAATAAAAGTGATACTTTTAATGAGTTTGCTAAGTGGTGTAGATTGATTCAAAATGAGAAGAATTTATCAATTATTGCCATTAGAACCGATCATGGAGGAGAGTTTGAATGCAAGCCGTTTGAAGATTTATGTGACAAATATGGAGTAGAGCACAACTTCTCAGCACCTAGAACTCCTTAACAAAATGGTGTAGTTGAAAGAAAAAATTGAAGCCTAGAGGAAATGTGTAGAACCCTGCTAAATGCGTATGATCTACCAAAATACTTTTGGGTAGAAACCATGAATACCGCTTGCTATATCATTAATAGAGTACGTCTTAGAAGACATAAGTTCACCACACCATATGAGATATGGAAAGGTAAGAAGACAAATATTTCCTATTTTCATCCATTTGGTTGCAAATTTTTTGTCCTAAATAATGGAAAAGATAACTTAGAAAAATTTGATGCTACATCGGATATAGGAATTTTTGTAGAATATTCCTCACAAAAAAAGGCTTATAGAGTTTATAACATTAGAACTAAAGTAGTAGAAGGATATATCCATGTTAAATTTGATGATATGATTTCATCCCCGAGAAAGGTGTTTATTGATGATGATGTAGGTGAATCAAGCAAGGAGAAGGAGAAGGAGATTTGTGATCACTTGAACGAGATAAAAGTGGAAGACACTCTGCCTAAAGAAGAAGAAAAAGTAGAAGTCATTGAGGAGGCCAACACTTCACTTCCAAAGGATTGGGCTAAAGTCAAGGATCATCCCATAGATCAGGTGACTGGGGATGTAGGTGAAGGAATCAAAACTCGAAGAGCATTGAATGAATTTCAAAGCACCTTTGCCTACATATCACTTCTGGAACCTAAGAACATAGATGAATCCTTGAAGGATGAGTGTTGGGTTGTTGCTATGCAAGAAGAACTCAACCAATTCAAAAAAAATCATGTTTGGGATTTGGTCCCTCCTCCAAAAGACCAAACAATTATTGGAGTCAAATGGGTAAACAAAACCAAATATGATGAAAATGGCAATTCGGTAAAGAACCAATCAAGGTTGGTAGCTCAAGGATATAATCAAGAAGAGGGACTTGACTACGAAGAAACCTTTGCACTGGTAGCAAGAATGGAAGCAATTCAACTCTTATGTGCCTTTGTTTCTCACAAAAAGATCAAGCTCAAACAAATGGATGTGAAGAGTGCCTTCCTAAATGGCTTAATTCAAGAAGAGGTATACGTAAAGCAATCTCCGGGCTTTGAAGATCATGAAAATCCAAATCACATCTACAAGCTCAATAAAGCACTCTATGGACTCAAGCAAGCACCTCGGGCATGGTATGAAAGGTTAAGTAACTTCCTAACTCAACATGACTA